>JAODPA010098285.1:0-21876 GCA_025585075.1 Nepenthes mirabilis
CGGAGCCATGGATGATATGGCAGTGTTGTGATCCTGTGTGGCGTGTTATAGGCTTTCAGTTAAGCCTTTTGTTTAGATGTGTGCTTGTGCAGGATATGATTTTTAACATGTTGTATTTTTAGTTTTCATCCAGTTGCAGAGGAAACTCTGCCGGATTTTCTGTGGAATCCATAAGTATTAATTATGGACTTTGGTTTGTGTTGCTATTGACGGAGGTTATTCAATGGAGAATAATCTGGTCCGTCACATTTAAGGTCCGTGGTCATGATCAAATCAAACGGCTACATTTAAGGTGTGCAGCTACTCGACCATAGGCTACATTTAAGGCTTACAGCTACTCGGCCATCATATCTCAATAACGGCTACATTTAAGGCCTGCAACTACTCGGCCATCAAACACTTAGTTCCGCAAATCATACTTTTTCGAAAATCAAAGTCAAATATGCAATTAAACGGACACCATAAGGTCTTTCTTTTAATGTGTTAAAAGAGGGGGTCATTTTAATCAAACTGCCGGAGGTCCTTTAATAAAAGCCAGAGGTCATTTTATCAAAAGTCGGAGGTCATTCTACACATGCAATAATCGGACACTTTAAAACATGATCATGGCCAAACTTCATGCATTTAAGTAAAATATCCAAATAACAGATGATCAAAGCAAATTACCATAACATGATTCACGTAGAATGTGAGGTTTCGAATTTAAGAACTTGATAATAATGAGGTGATTAGTATGTTAATGATCAATACTAATCCTATGGAATGATTAAGGCTTGGTGTTGGAAGAAAAATCGGAAAAATTATTCGGGTCCGGGCTGCTGAAGCACTGTCAGCAGGCTTGCGCCTACTGGGGGCTCGAGCCGTGGTTCGAGCGTTGGTGCCAGAGGCACCCCTCGCCTTCTGACCGCTCGAGCTCCGCTCGAGCGTTAAAACCAGAAGCAAGGCCGCTCGCGGGCCGCTCGAGGTGCGTTCGAGCGGTGGCCTGCCCGTGGCGCGGCCACCCGTTGGCCGCTCGAGCGGCACGCATAGTATAAATACGCGCCGAGTTTCTCCTCTCCCTCATTTTGCGATCGGCCGAGGGTTTTGAGGAGAGAGAGGGGCGCGCCTAGAGAGAGAAGGGAGATCGAGCCCGGGAGTCCGATTCCGTCCGAGAGCCAGGTATACAAGTGAAAGCACGCGTCGAGGCAAGTGTTCTCATACCCACTTCTCGTTCTCTTTCGTTGTTTTATGTATTTTCGTTGGGTATTTTGTGTCGATACCCATGGTGAACGTTAGAATCATGAAACCCATGCCTTGAGGTCCAAGAAATATAGTTGTTTGTCCGAATCGTGTTCGATTCGTCCGGGTGGATTTTACCGAAACCCTAACCCACGAAAATTGGGGATTTCCCGTTTTTCAGCCTTGTATCATGAAATTGACCCCAAAATGTGAATCTCCACGTCCTAATGAGGTATATATGTTGGCGGCGGGTCCGATCTTGCACGTTTCGACCCATTTGCAGCGTCCGAGCCCATTAAATGGGCGTTGTTACTGTTCACCCGAGACCGAAGGTGGATTTTGCGCATTGTCACCTTCGTAAAATGTTGAAATGACCGTAGAATATGAATCTCCGTATCCCAATTGTGTGTATATATCGATCGGATGCCGAATCCCGCAAGATTTGACCCATTCGTGGCATCCGGGATAATCCAAAAATGAATGGGAAGTTGCATACTTCCACCCTCGTGATAAGTTAAATCGAACCCAAATGTGAAATCCCGTGTATCAAGTGTGTCTATGAATCCACCGGACGTCTAATTTCCAAGTATTGAACCGTGTGCGGTGTCCGAGCGTTCAAAAGGAAATTTGTTATCGTTCATCGAAAATGAAATGAGAAATATAAGTGTTATGCTTCCATAATTATTATTGATATAACGTTTAATGTGTAAACGTAAATGTAAGCCCCAAATGTGAATCCGTGTGCTGGAGGCAGGGGAATGAGTCTCGGAGGTTCCAAAGTGACTTGTGATCGTTTGTGGTATGAAATCTAATCTCTATTGTGAACTTGGGATGGTTTGTTGTGATTAAGGGAATTGAGTCCCATTGGATATGGTGAATCGTGACGTGAATGGAAGGGAATCCACATTGTGCTTGTGATGATATAATCTCCAGGATGGAGATGTGTGTGATGAGATGATCTCCCGGTTAGGGATCTTGTGATGGGAATGAGATTTCCCGAGATGTGATCGTGTGTGGCAAATGTGGGTTTCCCTCTCCAAGTGTTGAACCTAACCTTGAAACTAGGACCTTGAGTCATATGGGTAGTATTCTTTAGTATACCATGTCCATCGCGGTGTGAACCCGAGGAATACTTGGCCACGTATTCCAGCCGCTCGTGGAAGCGGGTGATGTCTGTGGTACGCTTTAGGAAACTATTGTGGAAGAACGAGGATTACCCTAGACCCTGGGGGTGTGGGGTGTGTCTGTCGACGCTACATAATGAGATGTAGTCATCTGTGATGATTGTTGCATGGATGCAACCGAGGGTCGTGTGCTACCGACCGAAAGTAGTAGCCGTGGCTTTAGAATGTATAGCGAACACATTCCTGTCCTCGTTCTCTCGCATCGTTGGTTAGTACGATCTACTAGCCGGGGTTCGCAAAGATGATATAGTAATAAAAATGAATAATGTCCAATCGATGAACCCTGTGAATCAAGTGATTCAAGATATAACCGTGAAAACTGTGGTGAGAACCGTGAGAATCTTGTGAATCCAAATGATGACCAATCAGTGTAATCGTGAGAACCGTGGGAATCAAGCGATTCCAATGGTTCCTGTTCCCTCTCCTATTCCCTGATTTTGGAGAGTATGTATTCCCTCCCATTTTAGTCCTTGTACATGTCTTGGAGGGGTGTTTATGATTACATTTGCTGAGCTGTTGGCTCACTCTTGCTGTTGTTGTCTCTTTTTCAGATGAGAACACTTAGCTAACACCGGATTGGTTAGAGCAAGGAGAGGCTTGCTAAATGTGACTGGCTGGACGGCGTGTGATCAGAAGATTGGGACTTAGAGTTGGATCGAATTGCGGACAGCCACTCAGTGTTGAGCATGGCTCATCGTTGTTGTTTTTATGGTTTTGTTGTGCTTCCGCAGATATTTGATGATTTAGTATGCTTCCGCGTCTGTATATATATATATTTTGAGTTTGGTTTCATTTAGATGGCATCTCTCTATTTCCAGTAAAGTAGGTTGTGTACTGTATTGGAGCCGTAGATGATATGGCAGTGTTGTGATCCTGTGTGGCGTGTTGTAGGCTTTGAGTTAAGCCTTTGATAGATGTATGCTTGTACAGGATGATATTTTAACATGTTGTATTTTTGGTTTTCGTCCAGTTACAGAGGAAACTCTGCCGGATTTTCTGTAGATGTCCATAGTTTAATTATGGATTTTAGAGTGTGTGTAGCCATTGACGGAGGTTATTCGATGAAAAATAATCTAGTCCGTCACATAGAAACTGATAATATTCCTTTAACATAAATTCATCAAAGTCAGGTATACTTGCATTTCAAACATGAGCTTTAAAAACAGGGAGTACACTTGCCTGAATCTCCTATCTTAGAGCTAGAGTGGAATTCTTTCTTGGTTCTTCCACCAAAAGCTTAGCCGAGAGCTTTCCCTTAGTGTTTCCTTAAATTCTTTAGTTCCGTATTTATAGACCTCTGGTCTGACGGTAGTAGGTAGGGCAGGTCAACCGCTTGTACTTCTTTGCTTGTTCCCCTTGCCTTCCTAGAAGGTTAGCGGGGTGATTGGGAGTAGGTTACCTACTCAGGTATGCTCATCCAGACCTTAATTAGTCATCACCAATCAAGCGGCCGGTCAACTCTTCATTGGCTTCTCTTCACATTTTTTGGTCAACTGGCGTTGACCGGATAAATTTTCCCTTTTTCTATCACTGGTCTCCTAAGATTACGTTTATCATTTCCAAAAATCTCTTCCCTTACCGTCTCCGGAGATCATCTTCATTGTCTCCGGAAGCCTCTTCCTTTGCCGTTTACGGAGATCTAGGTCTTCGAAACTTTGGCCTTTAATATCAACGTCTCCAGAGATCAAGGTCTCTGGAAACTTTAACCTCTAAACTTCCGTGTCTCCGCAGATCAAGGTCTTCAGAAACTTCATTCTCTAAACTCCCAAGTCTCCAAACTCCAATCGTCTCTAGAGATCAAGGTCTCCAGAAAATTCATCCTCCAAATTTCAACATCTCAAAGGTCTTCGGAAACTTTAGTCTCCAAATTCAACATCTCCGGAGATCAAGGTCTTCGGAACTAAAGTCTCCAAATTCAACATCTCCGGAGATTAAGGTGTCCAGAAACTTCAGTTTCTAAACCTTAACGTCTCCGTAGATTAAGGTCTCTGGAAACTTCACATATGGCCTTCGAAAATCTCCTCCGAAAGCCCATCAAAGATCTTCGGAAAAGTGGTCTCCGGAGATCATCTAAAGGTCTTCGAAAATCACTATTTCTTCTTGCCTTCAGAGATCAAGGTCTCTGGAAATTATGCCTATAGAAACTTGGTCAATGGTGTGTTGACCGTCTTATAAGACAGTCGGCTATTGAGTCATGAGCCGCCAGCCACGGCTTCCTCTCAACATTTCCTAAAACCGGTCAACACTCTGGTTAACCTCTTGATGCCGGTCAGCATTTCGATGTCGGCCATCATTTCTCCAGATAACATCCTTAAAATCTCCCTAAAATCGGTCTACATTACCTCCTAAATTTTTCGATCAATAACCATATAATTTCGGTCAACTCAAACTACCCTGACTTGTCTTCTATTCTTATAATTGCTCCTTCATTATTTCCGATCAATTGACGTTGACCGGATAAGTACCCATCATATTTTCAGTCAACTGGCGTTGACCGGATTATATTAACTTAATGGCTGAGGCTTTCTATGATTTTGAATCTGAGCCGTTACAATCTCCCCTACTTATAGAAATTTCATCCTTGAAATTTAACGATCATTAGCCTGTCATTTGCCAGGCTCCACCTCATGCTTGCTTCTTTTACTGCTACTTTAAGATGAAATAGGGTGAGAAGAAGTTAAATCTCCAGAAGGTACCTTTAATCAAGCTCGATGACACTTTGGTATCCTGAATTTTCACTGCAAAGACTTTAGATGGAACAGTGGGCTTTTTCATATTCGGCTTTCTAATCATGGGGTAATCTTTGACTCGGTGACCCTGCTGACCACAGTTAAAACAAGCCCCCGTTAGCTTAAAACAAGTAGTGGGTGCAATTTTCTGTAGACGCTTGGAAACTGAACACTGGCTCAATTTCAGTGCTACTCTTCTCTTGATCAGATACTTTCCCCTTTTTAGATGGCACTAAAGATCCTGGACTGATCCCCTCACTAAGACTCCTCCGACTAACAGCCATCTTTTTGAAAAACTCTTCATTCTCAATTTCCTTCTCCTAAATGATGGCCCTATCTAATACCTCTCCATATGTAAGTAACTTCAATGTGGATAAGTGTTTACTAATGTCGTCCCTTAGACCTCGAAAGAATCTTCTAGCCCTTCTTTCTTCATCTTCCACCATATAGGGAGCATATCTAGATAGCTTCGAAAACTTCGCATCATACTCGGCTACGGTACGAGTACCTTGTCTTAATCGTAAGAACTCATCTTCCTTCTACCCCCAAAGATTGGCAGGAAAATATTTCTCCAAAAATGCCGCCTCGAACATACCCCAAGTAATTTCATTCTCTGGCATCCCAAACACTCTTTTCTACATCTCCCACCAGTGATGAGCCTCTCCTATTAACTTATAAGATGCGAATAGAACTCTATCATCGGCCGAACATTTAATCACCGCAAATACTTTCTTTATCCGTTGGATCCAAGTTTCTGCTTTTATTTGGTCTGGTTCTCCTTGAAACTCTGGAACTCGCTCATTAGTGAAACAGTCATACACAGACGTCCCCTCATTAATGGGAACTGGGATCGGAACAGGGGCCTAATTTTGTTGTTTCATGGTTTCCATGAAAGTGGTCATCCTTTCTAGTAGGTTCAAGTACTTCTCCTCCCGATCCTGAGAATTACTACTACTACTAGCCGTTCGTTTTTCCCTGCTTGCCATTCTCCAACCAGTGCCTTGACTTCTAAAACCAAGACAATTTGGTTATCTCAAAATTTAGGCTCTAAAATTTATTAAGACACGACATTCTCCTAGACACCACGTTCTGGTTTTGCTTAGTGTTAGCCTATCTATCAGACTAGAACGGTTGAGTCTAAATCATTGTAAATCATTCCTTCACCCATCCATTGATTCATCTTAATCTATCCTAGGCTTCCGTATATATTCAGATCAAAATCTAAGGCATCTCATATCTCTCTGATACCAACTGTGGCAGACCAGCCACATTGCACCGCATGCGGCCGCCCGTCGATCGAAACTGATCATATACTCTGGTTAAAAAGGTGGATTTAAAAATTTTCTTTTCTTTTATATATATTTTACATTGTGTGTACAGGATTGCGTAAGGCCGAACTCCTTGAGTTGGCGGCCAGGGGGTCATGGGTTCTCACTTGGCCAGCCAAAACAAGGTCAGTCAGACATGAAGGTCCCGAAAATAAACTGAAATGCCACTAGGAATCAAAAATTACTCAAACCATAACAGCGTATGGAAGCATGCTAATAATCATTAACCTTTAGCAACAGAAGTATTTTACAAATCTTTCCCAAAACATCAAAAGTGAAAACATCAATTTTGCTCCTTCGCTGCTTAAATTCCAGCCAGCTATCCTGCCTATCTAGTCCATCGGACCTCATTCTTTTTCGTCCGGCATAAACTCGTCCTCGTCATCATCATCATCTGAAAAATAGAACAGGTGAGCTAGAGAGCCCAGTAAGATACTCATGCATAAATCATGCATAGTCATGAACAATGAGGCAAACAGACAGAATGCAATAAAGGTGTATATGCATACAGTTTCATAAAATATGGCTGGAGTCGATGCAAACAAATTCCAAAGTCATTTTTATGCAATTTGATTTCCAAAAACATGCTTTTGTTTCCAAATTCATTTCCATAAAAAATCGGCTACATTTAAGGTCTGCAACTCTTGACCATCATACGGCTACATTTAAGGCCTGCAGCTACTCGGCCCTTTGAATCATATAACGCTACATTTAAGGTCCGTAGTCATGATCAAATTAAATGGCTACATTTAGGGTCTGCAGCTACTCGACCATCGGCTATATTTAAGGCCTGCAGCTACTCGGCCATCATATCTCAATAACGGCTACATTTAAGGCCTGCAGCTACTTGGCCATCAAACACTTAGTTCCGCAAATCATGCTTTTTCAAAAATCAAAGTCAAATATGCAATTAACTGGACACCATAAGGCATTTCTTTTAATGTGTTAAAACAGGGGGTCATTTTCATCAAACTGTTGGAGGTCCTTTAATAAAAGCCAGAGATCTTTTTATCAAAAGGCCGGAGGTCATTTTATCAAAAGTCAGAGGTCATTTACACATGCAATAACCAGACACCTTAAAACATGATCATGGCCAAACTTCATGCATTTAAGTAAAATGTCTAAATAACAGATGATCAAAGCAAATTACCATAACATGCTTTACGTAGAAACTGATAATATTCCTTTAACATAAATTCATCAAAGTCAGGTATACTTGCATTTCAAATATGAGCTTTAAAAGAAGGGAGTACACTTGCTTGAATCTCCTATCTTAGAGCCGGAGTGGAATTCTTTCTTGGTTCTTCCACCAAAACCTTAGCCGAGAGATTTCCCTCAGTGTTTCCTTAAATTATCTAGTTCCGTATTTATAAACCTCTGGTCTGACGGTAGTAGGTAGGGTAGGTCAACTACTTGTACTTCTATGCTTGTTCCCCTTGCCTTCCTAGAAGGTCAGCGGGGTGGTTGTGAGTAGGTTACCTACTTAAGCATGGTCATCCAAACCTTAATTAGTCATCACCAATCAATCAGGCGGTCAACTCTTCCTTGGCTTTTCTTCATATTTTTCGATCAACTGGCATTGATCGGATTAATTCCCCTTTTTCTATCACTGGTCTCCTAAGATTACGTTTATCGTCTCCGAAAATCTCTTCCCTTACCGTCTCCGGAGATCATCTTCATTGCCTCCGGAAGCCTCTTCCTTTGCCATTTCCGGAGGTCAAGGTCTCAGGAACTTTAGCCTTTAATATCAACGTCTCCGAAGATCAAGGTCTCCGAAAACTTTAGCCTCTAAATTTCAGCGTCTCCGGAGATCAAGGTCTCCGAAAACTCCATTCTCTAAACTCCCAAGTCTCTGAACTTCAATCGTCTCCAGAGATTAAGGTCTCCGAAAAATTCATCCTCCAAATTTCGACGTCTCAAAGGTCTTCGAAAACTTTAGTCTCCAAATTCAACATCTCCGGAGATCAAGGTGTCCGAAAACTTTAATTTCTAAACCTTAACGTCTCTGGAAATCAAGGTCTCCGGAAACTTCACATATGGCCTCCAAAAATCTCCTCCGAAAGCCCATCAAAGATCTCTAGAAAAGTGGTCTCTAGAGATCATCCAAAGTTCTCCGAAAATCACCGTTTCTTCTTGCCTCTGGAGATCAAGGTCTCCAAAAATTATGGCTATTGAAACTTGGTCAATGGTGCGTTGACCGTCTTATAAGACAGTCGGCCATTGAGTTATAAGCCACCAGCCACGGCTTCCTCTCAACATTTCCTAAAACCAGTCAACACTCCGGTCAACCTTTTAACACCGGTCAGTATTTCGATGCCGGCCATCATTTCTCCGGACAACATCCTTAAAATCTCCTTAAAATCGGTTAACATTATCTCCTAAATTTTTCGGTCAATAACCACATAATTTCGGTCAACTCAAACTACCCCGACTTGCCTTTTATTCTTATAATTACTTCTTCATTATTTTCGGCCAACTGACATTGACCGGATAAGTACCCTTCACATTTTCAGTCAACTGGCATTGACCGAATTATATTAACTTAATGGCTCAGGCTTCCTATGATTTAGAATCTGGGCCGTTACAGTATGCCAACGGGATCTTGAGGTTACTAAGTAATTGAGATCTTAAGATTCTGGGTAATGATTTAAAATTATGTTGACTCTTCGAGTGATCGTTACGACTGTAACTCGGAATGTGACTGTAGTCTGAGGATTGTGGAATTGTCTTCATAGTATGACTATTATAGAACTATTTTAATCAGAGTAGTGCAGCGTAAGAGTTGTGAACCCATGGCTCAGATATTTAAGAATAAGGTTGAGGTCCCTGTGATAAAATTCTTTTGAAGCTTGGAATGAACTGAAGTGGAAGTTCATTGGATTCGTTTGAAGTATCGGATTAAATTGGAGAAATGGCCAGCATTATTGTAGGTCGCTTTTGAAATTCGGAGGATCATTATAAGGTCTTTCTTATATCGATGGTTGAGAAAATCAGTAAGTGTCTGGGTTGAGCCGTTCTGAGAGGCTAAGGATTTGTTTTGTGATGAGGATTAGAATAATTCAAATGTTTGAGGTTTCCTAGAATAATCATTGTCCGAGGGAATGATTTCTAGATGCGAGAAAGATTACCTATGATTATGGAAATTTGAGATTCGTAAAATTTCGAGGACGAAATTTCTATAAGTTGGAGAGAATTGTAATGTATCAAATTTTTGGGATCTTCTGTCATCGAAAATATAATTACCAAATTCTTTTGTAGCGAGAGAATGGCAAAGAGGTGAAGGGAAATTAATCTGATCAACACCAGTTGACCAGAAAATATGACAAGAAAATTAATCCGGTTAACGCCTATTGACCGAAAAACGTGAGGAAAAATTTAACCGGTCAACGCTAGTTGACCGAAAAACTTGAAGGAAAGCTTATCCGTTCAACACCTGTTGACCGATGGGAAGAAGGAGGCCGGAAGTGTTAAAGCCATGAAGGCCGGCCGTCGTGTAACCCAACTTACCAGTCAACGCAATATTGACCAAGTTTCAATAAGTGCAAATTTTCCGGAGATCTCCAAAAAACAAGTAGAAACAGTGAATTCTGGAGACGTTTGGAGATTAAAGAGTTTTCCGAAGACCTTTGGATGATCTCTGAAGACGTTGAAATTTGGAGGGTGAAGTTTCCGGAGACCTTGATCTCCGGAGACGATTGAAGTTTCTGGAGACCTTGATCATTGGAAATACTGAAGTTTAGAGGCTAAAGTTTTTGGAGACCTTGATCTTCGGAGACGTTGTTATTAAAGGCTAAAATTCCGGAGACCTCCGGAGACGATAAAACTTTCAAAGAAAATTAAAGAGCTTTCCGGAGACTATTTCCAGAGGCCATTGAGGAGTCTCCGGAGACGGTTTTCCGAAGAAGATCGATCAGTTCCGGAGACGATTAATAAGTGCTTTCCGGAGACCATTAAGAAGGCTTCCGGAAATGATGAACGCACTTTCCGAAGACGATTATGTTAATTTGGAAAATGAGAATTTGAGACGTCCTTCCGGAGACCACGATTCCAGAGGCCTTGTTTCCGGGGACCATTCCCGGAGACCATTAAGGAGCTTCCGGAGACCTTAGACAGAAGACCTTAGATAATAATTTCAGAGATGATTCCGAACAAAACTAAGAGGTGATTTTCGAAGAAATTTGGAAATGTTTCCGGAGACCTTAGACAATGACTTCCGGAGACGATTTTTAGAAGGAAACTGAGGAGTTTTTCAGAGACCTTTCCGGAGGCCATTGAAGAGTTTTTCGGGGACAATACCGGAGACGCTGAACGCGATTCTGGAGGTGTTATGTGATAGAAAAATGGAAAATTAAACCGGTAAACGCCAATTGACCGGAAACGTAAAGAGAGAGTTGGCCGCCCGATTGATTGACGTGATGACTAATTATGATTAAGGTCAGGAAGACTATGTCTAAGTAGGTAACCGACTTTTAATTACCTCCAAAGTAGTTGACCTGCCCTACCTACTACCGTCAGACCAAAGGCCCATAAATAAGAATTAGAGTGTAAGGAAAAAGGCTAGGAAGAGACTCTCGATCGAGTGTCTTAGAGAAGGAACCCAGAATTCTAGGACGAAGTAAAAAGATTCAGGCAAGTGTACTCACCGTTTTAAGTTCATGTTTTAATGTAAGTATATCATGTCCGTTTAAAGGAAGCCTTGATTATTTGCCTATCTAACGGGTCCGGCCATTTATTTAATTGCATGAAGTTTGATTATTACATGATTTAGATGATGACCAATTATTTGTTTATGAAAAAGTACCGGGTATTTCATGATGTTTAGACGTTTTATTTAAATGCATGAAATCTGGCCATGTTTTAAGATGTTCGGTTATTGCATGTGTAAAATGACCTCCGGCTTTGATAAAAGACCTTCGGCTTTTGATATATGACCTCCGACTTTGTTAAAAAAAGGTATTCGATTTTTGTCAAAAATGACCTCCGGCTTTATTAAAAAGATGTCCGTCTTTTGATAAAATGACCTCCGGCTTTATAATAAAAGACCTGCGGCTTTATAACAAAAGACCTCCTGCTTTTTATGATAAATGATCTCCGACTTTTGACATAAGACCTCTGGTTTTTGTTGAATGAGACCTCCGACATTTTGATAAAAGATCTTCGATTTTAAGACATTAAAGGAAAGGCTATACGGACTTCAATTGTTTGAAGTTAAGAACAAAGGTTACAAGAATAAGGAAAAATGTATGTAATATGGACAGCAAGTGGAACTCTATAACTTCCGACTTTTGAACTATGATAGATGGCTATCGAACGATATGAACTAAGAACCGAGTTTTTATTAAGCTTGCTGTTAAAATTGGATGAAGGATATTGGAGTGACACTCGAGGACTACCCCTGGGCCACGGGGGAATTTCTGGTGGCACAAGGCTTATGGACTACGGCCCCGTATGCCGGGTAAAAAGCATTACCACCCGCCTCTGGGAGTATAATAGGAGGATACGGCCTTAGGTTGTAGAGTAGCACACAACCCTTCCTCGATGTTGTCTGCTCCCATCCGATCTCTAAAGATGATAAGAATTTTACACGGTTTTATGAATTTTCTGATGTTGAAGACAAGACACTATGAATAAGAACAAAGATTTTCAAACTTATGAAGAAATGATATGGTGGTTTTCGCATGTTAAGTTTATGTTATGAACCTCTACTTTGATCTGATGATATGTATGTTAAAATTTTCTGCATGTGGGTACCTTGCCGGGATTTATTGCTCACTCTTGCTGTTTTTCAGATGATGAGAAGTTTATGGAGGATGAATTTGAATAGAGTCATGTGGTGTAGTTAGACGGCATAGCTGGCTGGAGCTGATCAGCAAAGAAGTGAAGGAATCAATGTATTTTCTTTTGATATTTTGGGAAAGACTTGTAAAACATTTCCGCCATAAAAGAATTAATGGATATTAGTATGTTTCTGTAATTACTATATGGGAATTAAAGTTGGACATTCCTAGTAGCATCTCAATTCATGTCAAGGTCTTCGTGACCGACCGAGTTTAATGTTGGTCGGTCAGGTATGAGGTTAAACTTTGATGGCTAACTCAAGGATTCGGCCTGAAACAATCCTTTGCATGCATAATCCAAGATAATAACAGAAGAAAAGAAAAAGAAAAATTTTTATGTTTACCTAATTAGTATTTATACCGTATATGTTGTAAAGGTTAGGCTTGACGGCGGCCGTATATGGTGAAATACATCCGAGGCCGTCACAGTTATAAAGATAGAGAGAGAGACACTTTTTTATAGAGAGATTGAGTGATATACATTTGTGATTGTTTTCTTTTGTTTGGGCTTTGTGTAGTTAACATTCTTGTAAACAATCAATTGTTTATAGTATATTCTTTGATGGTTTTCCCTTAGTTGAAGAAAGATCTTTCCATGTTAAAAATCTCGTGTGTATTTCTCTCGTTTATTCTATCTCTATTTTTGTCCGTCCATCCGAGAGCTCTGCTCTGTTGTTGTGCGAATGATTCGTCCGTCCAGTCACCGTGTCTTCCGTTTTACGCCAACAAGTGGTATCAGAGACTTGGTTCTTTAAACGGTGACCTTGTTGCTGGCTGCTATGGAGGTTGGAAGCAAAATGACTTGCTTAAATGGAACCAACTTTGACACTTGGCAAAGCAAGATGTCAGACTTGCTCTTTGTCAAGTCCATGCACAATCCAATTTTTGTTGCACAATCCGATTTTTGCCACACAAAAGCTAGCCGCAAAAACGGATGAGGAGTGGGTGTTGGAGCACAAGCAAGTGTGTGGTTACATCCGACAGTTTGTGGACGATAACGTGTACAACCACATTCGGGGAGAGACGAATTCCAAGGAGCTTTGGGAGAAATTGCAAAAGCTCTACGCCTCCAAGACCGGTAATAACAAAATCTCTCACTTGATGAGGCTAATGCAGATTCGGTACAAGGACAGTTCATCTGTCGCCGACCACCTGAATGAATTTTAGGGATGTGTGGACCGGCTGAGTGGCATGGGGATCAAATTTGAAGATGAGGTGCTCAGACTCTGGCTCCTAGCAACCCTCCCGAACTCATAGGAAGTCATGAGGATCACCATTGCCAACACAACTCCTGACGGCGTGGTGACTTTGGAGATGGCTAAAGGAGCTGTGCTGAACGAGGAGATGAGACAGCGGTCTCAGGGTACGTCCCCCTCTCAGCACTCCGAGGTCCTTGTCATCGAATCTAGGGGAAGGAGCCGAGGACGTGGCCCAAAGTCTAAAGACAAAGGGTGGAGTAAGTCACGTTTTTGGTACCAAAACATAGAGTGCCATCATTGTGGCAAGAAGGGCCATATCAAGAGATTTTGTTACAAGTGAAAGTGTGAAAATGCTGGAAAAGAAAGGGGCGAAAAGAGACGTGGCAAAGAAGAGTCCTCAGTCTCTGTTGTCACAGGAGGTGACCTCCTTTTGGCCTGCGAGTCTGAGGACTTCGTGAACATGGCCGAGCAGGCCTCTGACTAGGTGGTGAATTCTGGCGCATCCATACACGTCACCTCCAGGAGAGAGCTGTTCTCTACTTACACTCTGAGTGCCCCAGGAGTGTTGAAGATGGGCAACATGGAGACACCCGAGATCATTGGACAAGGCGATGTCTCCTTGATGACAAACAATGGAGCGCGACTGATTTTGAGGGATGTCCGATATGTCCCTGATATTCGTATGAATATCATTTCAGTAGGATGGCTTGATGATGAAGGCTACTGCAGCATCTTTTGTGACGGTGGTTTCAAGCTGACAAAGGGATCCACTGTGGTTGCCCGAGGAGGGAAGGCCTCAGGCCTTTACGCGTTGAAAGCTACAACCGAGGTGGCAGAGGTGAATGCCACAAGATGTGTGGAGTCCTCGGGCCTGTGACATAAAAGGCTCGGACACATGAGTGAAAGGGGCATGAATCATCTGGCCAAGAAAGGCCTCATCCCAAAGTTGGATGAAGAAAGGCCGAGGACTTACTCTCATTGCATGGCGGGGAAGCAATAGAGAATCTTCTTTCAGGAAGACGCATCTTCCAGAAGGTCCGAGGTCCTAGAGCTTGTCCACAAGGATGTGTGTGGTCCCTCTCGGAAAGGTCTTTTGGAGGAGCACAGTACTTTGTCTCCTTATTGACGATTGGTCGAGGAAACTGTGGGTGTTCCCGCTTAAGACCAAGGATCGGGTCGTTGGAGTCTTTGAGCAGTTTCATGTCCTCATTGAGCATGAGATCGGGAGGACGTTAAAGGCCATCCGGAGTGACAACGGTGGAGAGTATATTGGGATTTTTGATGCCTATTGCAGAGCTCACGACATCAAACATCAAAGGATTCCACCGAAGACGCCACAATTGAACTGCGTAGCCGAGAAGATGAATCGCACCCTGATGGAAAGGGTCAGGTGCTTGTTGTCTGAGGCCAGGCTTCTGGGATCTTTTTGGGTCAAGGCCTTGAAGGCGGCCACCCACGTGATCAACCGGTCGCTGAGTAAGCCTTTGGATGGGGAAGTCCCAGAAAGGATTTGGACCGGGAAGGAGCCAACTTACAACCATCTTTGGACATTTAGTTGCAAAGCCTTTGTTCATGTTTCGAGAGATGAGAGGAGCAAGTTAGAGCCAAAGACAAAGCAATGTATCTTTCTGGGTTACGGCGAGGATGAGCTTGGATATAGGTTCTATGACCCAGTGGAAAAGAAATTGGTCAGATCCCGTGACGTGGTCTTTATTGAGAAAGAGACCATTGAAGACATTGGAAAAGAGAAGAAGTCTCAACCCAATACTTCCCGGACGGACAGAGTTGATGTTGAAGCTGTCCATCCAGTGCCTCTTGAGTCCGATGTCGGCGAACCAAGAGTGGCTGGCAACCATGATGAGGCAGTTCCAACGCCTCAGGAGAATCAGGTTGAAGATCTGGCCCCTCAACAGGCTGAGGTGGCTCCTGTGAGACGGTCGTCCATGGAGAGACATCCGTCCGTCTACCTGCCTGCAAGTGAGTACGTCCTCCTCACTGATGCTGAAGAACCTGAAGATTTTGGTGAGGCCATGTGTAGCGCTCAAAAGGATAAATGGTTTGAGGCTATGTGTAGTGCTCAAAAGGATAAATGGTTTGAAGCCATGAAGGAAGAAATGGCCTCTCTTCATGAAAATCATACCTTTGAGCTGGCTAAACTGACCAAGGGGAAGAAGGCCCTAAAGAACAAGTGGATCTTCCAGCTGAAGACGACTGGGGATGCGTACAAGCCAAGACATAAGGCGCGGCTTGTGGTGAAGGGTTTCAGTCAATGCAATGGTGTTGACTTTGATGAAATTTTCGCACCTGTTGTGAAGATGTCCTTGGTCCGTGTGGTGCTCGGACTGGCAGCAGCTTTGGATTTGGAGATTGAGTAACTGGACGTCTGGACAGCATTTCTCTATGGAGATCTTGAGGAAAAGATCTACACGGAGCAACCAAATGGTTTTGAAGTCAAGGGGAAGGAAGGACTAGTCTGTCGTTTGAAAAAGAGCTTATACGGGTTGAAGCAAGCTCCGAGACAGTGGTACCAAAAGTTTGAGTCTGTCATGATCGGACGATGATACCATAAGACTACTTCCGACCACTGTGTCTTTGTTCAAAGATTTTCAAAAAATGACTTCGTCATCCTCCTCCTTTATGTGGACAACATCCTGGTTGTCGGACAAAACAGTACGCTGATCAAGGAGCTGAAAGAGCAACTGGGGTAGTCTTTCACCATGAAAGACCTCGGATCAGCGAAGCAGATTCTGGGGATCAGAATATTTTGTGACCGAAGGGACAAGAAGTTGTGGTTGTCCCAGGAAGGCTATGTTGAAAAGGTGCTTCAGCGATTCAACATAGAAAGCTCCAAGCCTGTCAGTACCCCTCTGGGCAACCATTTTAGGCTGAGCAAGTAGCAGTGTCCGTCCTTGGACACTGAGAAGGCACGCATGAGTAAGATACCTTACTCCTCGGCCGTTAGTTGTCTGATGTACGCGGCCGTGTGTACGTGGCTGGACATTGCTCATGCGGTTGGTCTTACTAGCCGATTTCTTTCAAACCCAGGGATGGAGCATTGGTCCACGGTGAAGTGGATTTTCAAATATCTCCGTGGGACTTCAAAGATGGGTTTGCAGTTTGGAGGAGAGAAGCTTCAGCTGATTGGGTATACGGACGCAGACATGGCCGGGGATGTTGATTCTCGGAGGTCAACGTCCGGATACTTGGTAAAATTTGTGGGAGGGGCGGTCTCCTGGCAGTCCAAGTTGCAGAAATGCGTCGCTCTCTCGACTACGGAGGTAGAGTTCGTTGCCGTGGCCGTGGGCTGGAAAGAAATGCATTGGATGAAAAGGCTCATCCAAGCGTTGGGTCTAAGGCAAGAAACGTACGAGATCCTCTGTGATAGCCAAAGTGCCATTCACTTGTGTAAAAACTCCTCATTCCATTCCAAGTCGAAGCAAATTAACGTGTAATATCATTGGGTGAGAGATGTTTTTGATGATGGGCAGCTGTCAATTAAAAAAGTCCGGATGGATGACAATGGCTCGGACATGTTGACCAAAGTTTTTCCAAAGGGAAAGCTGGAAGCTTGTTGTAACATTGCCGGTCTAACTAACTTTACTCCCACTCGGTCATGAGGGGAAATTTGTTGGGGTCACTCCCTTCATGGTATTTTTGTTCGCGGACTCAAAAGGGGAAATGGACGTGAACTTTTGGGGTGATCTGAGAAGCCTGTCAAGACAGACGAGGACTCGTTGAAGGAGACATGTCCGAGAGGTGGCTGAGGACATGGACGAGACTCTGAAAGCCTAAGCATTAACACACTCTCTCTCCATAGCCTGCTGTAGCCGCATTTTACAGGTGGGCAGTTGACTCACTCTGATTGGAGGTTGAGGCGGTTACAACTTCCAAGGGTGTCAGGCTTGCCACTCTGGCACGCCGGATGTGCGCCTGCCGTGGCAGGCTTATGAGGCGTGGTCCTGCCACCCTACTGTTAGGGTGGTTGGCCGACCACTAGACCTCATGTGTATATATAGGCTTGTGCCCTTGCTGGAGAGAAGAAGTGCCATGAAGTGTGAGAGGCAATTACTTAGAGCACACTTTGAGAGAGCTGTAAGCAAGCCTTGTTATAAAGATAGAGAGAGAAATACTTTTTAGAGAGAAATTGAGTGATATACACTTGTGATTGTTTTCTTTTGTTTGGGCTTTGTGTAGCTAACATTCTTATAAACAATCAATTGTTTATAGTATATTCTTTTGTGATTTTTTTCTTAGTTGAAGAAGGGTATTTTCACATTAAAAATCTCGTGTGTGTTTCTCTCGTTTATTCTATCTCTACTTTTGGCCGTCCGTCTGAGAGCTCTGCTCTGTTGCTGTCCGAGTGATCCATCCGTCCGGTCACCGTGTCTCCGTTTTACGCCAACAAAAATTAGTGCTAAATGATATTGCTGAATTTAATCTGAAATTTGGGGTGCTGTAAATCTGATTTTACTGAATCTGATTTTGCAGTAATCTCATAAGTTGCTAAATTTGATTTTTACTGTAATTTTAATTTGCTGAATTTGATTTTTGTTTAAATTTTAATTTACTCAATCTAATTTTGTTGAATCTGATTTTTGCTGTAACTTGGGATATGTGAAACAGATTTAATTTGAAATTGCTAAATTTTATTGCTATAAATATGAAATTATTATGAATTTAGTTCATTTATTCATGTAAGTATGACTGGAAGCTTTACAAAATATTAAGATTTACAATTATTTTCTCCTAATTCTCCTGGAGTTGAGAAAAATTTAAGAAGAACCAAGAAAAGGCGTAAAACTTTCATAAGGATTTTAAAAAGAATTAAGAAATTAGACTAATAAATTATTCAGATGGTAATATTCACCGGCATGCCTTAAAATATTACAGTGAAAATTGAAGAATTGTCCATTGGAACCACGGGGGTTATAGCAGTAAATTATGGCCCCATCTACTAGGTGATAGGTAATACCGCGCCACATCCAAGTGTTGAAATAGGATCAAAAGGCATTAGATTGTGTGGAAACATATGCAATCCTTTCTTTAATTGTCCGCTCCGTTAGTTGGTAAGATCTATTAGCCCTGAACTTTAAAAATAAGTAAGTTTTTAGCTCGATTGGATGATTAAGAAAATGAAAGGACAAAATAAAGAATATGAAATGTATCACGAAAATGTTTTTACTCATGCTTATACTTATGTACATACTGTAACTCCTATTCCCCTTAATGTTATGTTTTAAGTATAATATGCATGTTTCTTGTTATATATTGTGCATTGTTGAGAACTTTTGCTCATTCCTTATTATTTTTACTAACCTTAAGATGAGTCGCACGAATTAATACTAGACAAGTAAGAGTAAAGATGAAAATTTCTTACACTTATGATGATGGACTTTAATGTTTTGAATGTTTGTTTTCGGATTTTGATGTACCGAAATATAAAATTTTAGAAGTATGAAATGATATATTCTATTTTGATAATGTTAGTTTAGTATTATTACTTTCACGAAATATTATAGATATTATGTATGCTTCCATAGATATTTGTGAAGTTCATCAAATTTTAGTTTTTAGCAGGTATCTTTTCTTAATAAGATCAGACATCGTATTCTTAAAGTATGGTGTTTGAGTCACTGGTGACGTGACAACTATATGAATCTTGTGTATATTTATATATATGTATCATATTAGATAGTTATGATAATAAAATATAATAGAAATGAGGATATGGACCATCATAGAAGGGCTTCAATTATTATATTTACAGATTAGGATGTCACTATGACAAAGACGTTGCGGTTAGTTATGCCCACTACTTGTCACGGTTTGTGTACATAGCATATATTACAGAATGCTACGAAGCACCTAGTAGGATATGGGAACTTACTTTCAGAATTTATGAGCCGCATGTTTTATTATAAAAGCGAGTATGAGTTTTAATCGGTACGGATAAAGATAGTGTCTAATGAAAATAGGACTTATGTACGATTATGGTTAGATGGTATTTATTATCTAAAATAAAAATGGGCTGCATGTTATAAAAATAACATTTTAACATTGAGCATACGAAGCATGCAATTCAATAAAAGTCTAAATAGTGATTTTAAAAGATATTTTAGATGTGATCTTAATATGTGTAATGTTTTTAATCATTTTGATAGACTATTGGAGAAAAAGATATATAAGGAGTCAATGGCAGAATATGAATATAGACAGAATATACTTGATCTATTCTACACTCTTGTCCGCTAATAAAATAGGCTGTGAAAATTTACAATCCAGTGATATTTAGGAAGGTGTAATTGGAGTTGGATGTTCCTGGGTTTCATATACAATCACGTGAGAGTCCTATTTATTTTGTTGTATTATCTATAACCCCAAATATCCCATTTAAAATATATTGTAATCCAACAAATGAAATATTTGAATATGAATGCCATCTATTTGAGATTATAGGAATACTGTGTTGCCATACCATAAAAATAATAATTACTATTGAGATGACACAAATTTTAGAAAAATATATCATACAAAGGTGGACTCGGTTGACCAAAGACATAAATCTTAACATGAGCACTCAAGAAAGCCATATTGGAAAGAACTTATAAACTTGGTCGGGACGAGTAACCTCAATATACTTACATAATGCTTTTCAAATTGGTGGTACTCTTGAAGGGAGAGTAATACTAAAAGTGGGTCTTTTAGCCATTAATGATTTGGTCGAGAATTTTACAGCTGTCCATTTTGATAAATGTCAACTACCATGTATGGTGAAAACTATCAATAGGACTCTAAAAGGAGTTAAGAGCCGTGAAACATGTAAGAGAACAAGACGACTAAAAAGTTGTTTAATAAAAAAGAAACATCCAAAAGTTTTATTATATATAGTTTTCATTATTATCAAACACCTCAACAAACGTTTATATAAACGCTAACGGTATATATAGTATTAAGTTTTATTTAATTTACATTCGTATATATAATATTTCTTTAATCAACGTTTTATTATAGGAATAATACATGAAATTAGCTAGACTATTTTATTTATAGACTTCTAACTTGGATTTTCTTGAAAATAAAGGTTATGTAAATTTATAAACATCAAGTTGAATCATGAGGGAGATCAGTTGGCAGTTGACTAACCTAATTTGGTAAAATTATTCGGATATTCTGTCTTCTCAAACCAATTTGTGTCTTGTCAAATTTATGTCAAATAAGTTCGTGTCTTGTCAAAAAATTCATGTCAGGTTCAGGGCTATTGGCAGGTTGTCACAATTTGCCACTCTTACCATAGCTACCAGAATTTGCAAAATCCTGTGTATACCGCTTACAAGTATGCAGTGTATGGAATGTGTTAATGATTATATCTTATATAAATTGATACTTGTCTATACATTATGTACTGGACCATAATCTCTCACCGAGCAAAAAGGATATGAACCTAACTATCACCCCTGCCCTTTGAGATTTAATTAGTGTTGCTGGGAAGATTGAGGACTCAATCAGAGATTCTTTTTTTCTCCTCTAGTCAGTGGTTAGGGATCATTTTAAGTTAGAATTGGTTGCACTTTGCACACCGAGATTCATGATAAGTTTTTTCTGTATCCTTCCTCTCGTTTTAGCAGCTCTCTTAATTCCTACTGCTGCAACTGTCCGAAACTCATAAATTTCGTAAGGCACTTGCTGCCGATTCATAGTGGACTGCCAATGATTGATCTTTAAGCTCCCTTTCATGCTACGTCATGCCGTTGTTCGAAGTACATTTGATGTTATTCAATTTCATCATGTTTAGTTACCTTCCAACCATGCTGTTCGAGTTCAATTGTAATACATGAACTGGGCTATGTAATTCCATTAGAGTTGGCCAAGTTGATTGCATAACTGCAGCATTGAATTTAGTTGTGCACCTCAAAATCGGCCTAATCAACCATAAAAAGACCAAAATACGGAATAAAATGAAGAATCACCAACCCCGCCATTGCCTGCTCTATTTTCCTTCTACTCTGTTTCACGGCTTTGAAACTTCCAAGCCCAAATTTTCTTCGTAGATGATGTATTTCTAGAGAAGAGGCTTAGGAACAAAACCAATTGGGCATTTATTTAAAGATAATTTCATCAATTATCTTTTGGTGGTCGTTACCATGTAAATTAATGGAAAATTATGGAGGTTAATTGTGGAGCGTTATCAACCATTAACATGCATTAACGTGGATTACGAATTTGTTCAATTTCAAAATTGAATGAAATTGAACTGTTAATATTCTCCAACTTGGTTCATATTTTACTTGATATGATAACCAAAACCATAAATTTTTAAATTTAAGAAATGAATATATGAATCATGACGATAAGTTCTCTATTAATGAGTAGTATTATCAATG
>JAODPA010098296.1:0-21875 GCA_025585075.1 Nepenthes mirabilis
TGAGGGTTCAGGGGAGAGAAAGAGAGAGAGAGGAGGAGAACAGTGTAGGCGGAGGTGGCGCACAGGTCGGCGGTGGCCAGCGACAGCCGTGCACTGCGGTGGCCGGCTAGGTGCCACGGTGGAGTAGCAGCAACAGCTGTGGGAGCCCGGCGCGGGGAGGAACCGCGTGAAAGAGAAGAGGAGAAATGGAGGCCTTCGAGTTCGATTCCAAGTTCGAGCTAGTTGGAGAAAACGGAGAGCACGTCGAGGCAAGTGTTCTTATACTCACTATTTGCTCTCTTTTAATTTTTATCTATTTTTTTCTGGTATTCTCGTCTCGATACCCACTCAAAATTTGAAAAATTACTTAGCCCATGATTAATGTTCAAAAATATGTAGTTATTTGTCTAATTTGTTATCCGAATCGTCCGGTTTAGTATCACCAAACCCTAACCCACGCCCAAATTCGGGATTCCCATTTTTCCCTTCATAATATGTTAAATTGATTCTGAAATATGAATCACCACGTCCAAAATATATATATATCGACCGGATGTCCGATCTCATAAGAATCGATCCGTTCGCGACGTCCGAACGCTTTAAATGAACACTATTACTATTCACCCGAGATATAATGAAAAATTTGCATCCTTCCACCCCATTTAATTGTTATAAGATTCATGTATAATTGTCTAAGTGTAAGTATAAGCTTCGGAATAAGTGTTTCAGCTCTATTTGCAAAGAAAAGTGTTCCGGAAGACCCAAAGATGAATTTGCCCATCGGTGGTAAGGAATTATGCTCTTCTCCACGAATTATGATATTCATGAATGTAATTCGAATTGTTAGTTTGCAAGCAAGATAATAAGCTTTTCAATATTTGGAGGGAAATTCCATATTTGGAAATTTGTTGGATTTGATCTCCTAGATGGAGATACTCGTGATATGAGTTGGTGGATTCTCCCTCAAAAGAATGATGAATCTTGAAACTAGGACCATGGACTTATGTTTTCTGGATAGTATTCTCTGACCGGCCATTAACATCATGGTAGAAGCTCGAGGATTAATTTGGCCGCATATCCCGACCGCTTATGTGAGCGGGTGTCGTTCGTGGCACGCCTTAAGATACTACTGTGAAAGGACGAGGACTTCCTCTAAACCGTGGGAGGTTAGGGTAGCAGATGACTGGCACGCCGTTATGCCACGTGGTGTTTGGCCTGTTATGGGCGATTTGTTTGCACGTAGAGTACATCATTTGGCCTTAGATCATGTGGGGGTATCATGATCCTTCCTCGTCTTCCAGCACATTTTGCTAGTAAGGCCTACTAGCCCTAGTCTTCAAAGATTAATATAAATAATAAATGCGGTAAAACATGATAAATGGCAATATGCATTCCTAATTGCCCCTTTTCCTCTCATGTTTCTTTGTGATTGCAAGTACATGTTGCCCCCATTTTCATTATTATTTTCATTGTTCTTTACCATTTGATAGTGATGTATGATTTCACTTACTGAGTTGTTAGTTCACTCTTACTTCTTCTTCCTCCAGATATGAGTCACAAGCTGATGCTCGATTAGTTAGAGTAAGGAGAGGAATCGCCTGAGGAGAAGTGCTGTGCTTCTGGGGAAATATAGAGATTTGTTATAATTTATATATTGATATGTAAATATTCGAGTTAGAGTATTGGTATGTAATGAAAATTATAGCATGTTACTATTATGGTTATTGTTATACTTCCGCATGTGGCTTATGGATTTAGTTCTGCTTCCGCATTTACTTGGATGTATAGATTTTTATTTAGACCTAGATGGCATCTCTCTCAAATCCAACGTATAAATGCAAGTGTATTGTGTTGGAGCCATGGATGATATGGCAATGTGGATCCTGTGTATGTGTTGTGGTGATGAAAATATTGAAGTGTGGATATTTATATATTTGTATAGGTTCAAAATGATAGGTTGTATTTTTTTATTTTTGTCCAATTATAGAGGAAAATTTGCCAAAATTTCTGCAGAAAGTTATAATAATTATTATGGGCTTTATTTATATATTTATTGACGGAGGTTATTTAAGAAAAAATAACCCGACCCATCACATTCTCAGTGCACGGGTAGCGTGTCTCTGCACCGGCTAACATCTTGCTCACATAGTAGATCGGCCGCTGTGTGTTGGAGTCCTGATGTATGAAAATTGAGCTAAGAACTACCTCTGACACTGACAGATAGAGGTATAGCTCTTCTCCTTCTCTGGGTGATATTAGCAATGGTGGGCTGGCTAGGTATTGCTTCAGCTCATTAAAGGCGTCCTGGCACTCAACCATCCATTAGAAATCATTTGCTTTCATCCCCCTTATAGCCCTGAAGAAAGGCTGATATTTGTCTCCCGACTTAACCAAAAAGCGGGATAGCGCTGGCAGTCTTTCGGTTAGCCTCTGGATATCCTTGACACTCCGTGGTGGAGACATGTCCGTGAGGGCTTTGATCTTCTCTGAGTTTGCTTCGATTCATCGCTAAGAGACGATAAAATCTAAGAACATCCTTGAGGACACTTCGAAGACGCACTTCGATGGATTTAACTTCATCTGGTGCATTCAGAGTACCTTGAAGTATTTAACCAGATCGTGAATATGGTCTCTTGTGGTCTTGCTCTTGATGAGCATGTCATCGACGTACATCTCCATATTACGGTCGATCTGCTTCTCGAACATCTTATTCACTAGCTTTGATAAGTAGCGCCTATGTTCTTTAGACGAAAGGTATGACCTTGTAACAGTAGGTGCCTTGATCGATCATGAACAAGATGTGCTCATCGTCTTCTGTGCTCATTCGGATCTGGTTGTATCCCGAGTATGCATCTATGAAACTTAGCAGCTGCTATCCAGAAGTCGAGTTAACCAATAAGTCAATCCTTGGCAAATCGAAGCTGTCTTTTGGGCAAGTTTTATTAACGTCGATAAAATCAACACACATCCACCATTTTTCATTACTTTTATTGACCAAGACGACATTGGAGAGCCAATCCGGGTACTGAACTTTCCTGAAAAAGTCGGCGTCTAGCAGCTTCTTTACTTCTTTCCAGATGGCTATGAGTTTCTCCACAGAGTGGTTTCTCCGTTCTACCTGACGGGTTTACAGTTGGAATTGAGACCCAACTTGTGGACCATTACTCTATCGAAATCAGAAGCATGTCAGTGGGTGTCTACGTGAAGATATCAGCGTTCTTAAGACAAAACGCTATCAACTCGTCACACAGAGGTCTGATGAGTGAGCACCCAATTTGTACACATCTCTCCGGGTCCTCCAGATTCAGTGGCACTAAGTCGGTGGTCTCGTCAAACTGTGCCTACTATAAGGTCACTTCGCCTCGGTGGTCCAATTCTCCTACAGGCCTTATGCTGCCGCTTGGGACAATCTGTAACATGTAACATGTCCACCCAATTATTTCATTACCCAGTACTTCACTGATACTACATACTGTTGAAAATTTTATTTTTAAATGCAGTATTGAGATGACGACTCTGAATGCTGCTAGACACGACCGGCCTAGGGCAACATTGTATATGGACGGCAGGTTAACAACCAAGAAGATGAGTGTATGACTTGCCGTCTTGGGGTACATGCCCAGGGTGACCTCCAACTGATTGTCCCTTGGACAGCCATTGGCCCGTTATCTAAGCCATATAGTGGCCCTTCAGCAAATTTCAGCTGATTCTTTTTAAGTCCAAGTTTAAAGAAGGTATCGAGATAAAGTAAATCTTTTGAGCTTCCAATACTAATGAAAACTCATTTCAATTGGTAGTTTATGGTACTGTCTGAAATGAGTGCAGATACAATAAGGGAATCATTATGTGAAAAAAATACATGAGCCATATCACTATCACTAAAGCTAATGATATTTTCCTCAACTCTTTGCTTCTTACGTCCAGCTTGCCATTCATTGTGATTTACTTGGGTCTTGAGCGGTCGGGTCATGATCTTGTTGACCACTCCAACCACAACCCGATTCCATGGTTGGGACGAATCTGACCCTTCTTTCCCTAAGGTGATGGAATTCTACCGAAGGTTCCTGATGAACCTAGTGAGATGGCCCCTCCGGATAGCTCCTCAATCTCCCGCTAGAGCATCTTGCAATCCTCTATGGTATGTCCCGAAGATCGATAGAAATCACAGTATTTCATTAGATTTCCTCCCTCTATGTTCTTCAATGGTTTTGGCCACTTGAGGAACTTTTTACTACAATTCTGCATGAAGATGTTGGTCCGTGTGTCATTCAGAGGAGTCAGGTTGACCGGCCTGTACTCCTTATGGTCCAATGCTCTGGTCTTGTGGTGCTTCCAGTGGGAATTATCGCTGTCACCGTTTTTCCTCTTTCCTTCAGTTGGGAAAGAGCGAGACTGATCGGTTCTCTCAGGATCCTTTGCCTCATTAGCCTCCTCGGCGGACACGTATGCCCTAGTAATGGACTCCGTTTCCCAGAAGGTTTACGGGTTGTTATGGGACAAGTGCTTGAAGAAGTCACCGTGTGCCAGCGTAGAGATGAAACTTCCAAGCTTCATCTCTTCGGTGAGCTTGGGGATCCTTCTGGCGTCTGCTGCGAATCGTTCTAGAAACTTCCTCGGGTTCTCTCCTTATGTCTGCTTAATGTGGGAGAGATGTCACAACTATTTCTCTTCTTGACGGCTAGAAGCGTACTGAGCCAAGAAGAGATCCATGAGTCCACGGAAGCTTTGGATTGAGTTCGATGGGAGCCGGTGTGTGACGGAGCGGATCCTTATCCTTTAAAGACTTTCCGTCAATAAACAAACAAAACTATTATTCATAAAATTTACAGAAATTTTGGTAGAGTTTCCTCTGCAACAAGACTGAAGCCAAAATTTACAACCTGCTCAAATAACCTGTTCAAGCACACAACTATGTACATATCATAATTTGCCTTACAACACATATACACAGGACCACAAATTTGCCATGTCATCCATGACTCTAATACAATACTCCTAACTACTGTACTAGATCTAAAAGAGATGATATCTAAGACCATAACAATTCAAACATCCAAAATAGTGCAGAAGTAATTAAATCCATATGTTTACTTGTAGAAATAAGGACAACACATGCAACATAATATTGTAGCATTTTTTATTGTCATAATTTACAATATTCATATCAAAAGGCTAGCTATACACATCCCAAAATTCTTCGAATAATCAAAATCTTCCAAGGTCTTCAAACTCACAAGCTTCCATTCTTCTACCTAATTTTGACTTCGATTCTTATTAGAGTTTTGCTTATCTAGAGGAAAAAACAGAAAGTAAGAAGTGAGCTAACAGCTCAACAAATGTACCCAAAATCGCAAGAATATATATATATATGCAAATCTTGCAAACAAGCGCATATTGAATGACAAATAAACATTATAAGAAATTTGAGAATCAAATGCATAAACAGGCTAAGCATAAACATGAAAACAATGCACGATCATATAAAACTGCTCGTTTCTCAAAACTTGGATCGAAAACATAAATTCGTTATTTATTCCTAGTTTGGGGTCCTTATCTGAACATATTCTAATCCTAAATTCTTTATTTTCCTCCATACTTTACATCCCAATGATAAGATACTTACTGATCTAATTTATCTGTTCTCCTCCGTACTTTACATCCCGAGGATAGGATGCTTATTGATCTAATTTATCTGTTCTCCTCCATACTTTACATCTGGAGTACAGGATACTTACTGATCTAATTTATCTGTTCTCCTTCATACTTTACATCCCATGACAAGATGCTTACTGATTTAATTTATCAGTTCTTCTCCATACTTTACATCCTAAGGACAGGGTGCTTACTGATTTAATTTATCTGTTTTCCTCTATACTTTACATCCCAAAAACAGGATGCTTACTAATTTAATTTGTCTGTTCTCCTCCATACTTCACATCCCAAGGACAGGATGCTTACTAATTTAATTTGTCTGCTCTTCTCCATACTTTATATCCCGATGACAGGATGATTCTTCTAAGATTAAATTCTATCCTTATAACCTAACTGGAAGTATTTTTATCCTTATTTCCCAAATTAGAATTTATCTCGCCTCAAAAACCATTCTAATTCATACCATTTATACCTTCGATTAACCTCAGAGCTTCTTGATAATTTAACGGTACGGTTTCAGATAAAATCCTTAAGTACATAATATCAGATAAGCCTCATCAAACTTCTAATTAATACTTAAATCTCCAAATTTAAGATTTTTATTCACCAAATCCCTAATTTTTGTCCTAGGGTTCCCTACGAAACATTCGGATATAAATCGGACACCAAACACATGCTTATTCATGAAGTAAATGCTATAACTCAAAATACATATACAAAATCATATATTTAAATCAAAAGTCCCCAAATTTTCGTTCTAGGGTTTTCATGCGGAGTTTTCGGACGAAATCTCACCAAATTCTTAAGCCAAATCATAAAATCAAGGCCATAAATCATAACACACATATAAAATCATGCATATAGAACATGGAACCCAAAATTTCGAGTTAGGGTTTACCGTAACACATTCGGACACAAAACGAACGTGAAACATGAACCAATGCATAAAATCGAAGTTACAATTCATAATAATCATATGTATACACAAAATCTAGCTAAGAAATTATAAGAAACATACATTATTTGTGATAAAGCTTAGGGGTGAGGGTTTTTAGAACATAAACATTAAAATGGAGACACCAAAATGCTGTAAAAACGAAGAACGAAGTTAGAGATACACTTGCCTGCACCCGATTTACGATTTTTCCCACTTTGATTGGATGAAAATTTGTGGAGAGAGTCTTCCCTTTTTCTTTCCCATCCTCTGCTCCTTCGAGCTCTGTTGTTCATCCCCCCAAATGCCTCCCCCATCCCTTTTTAAAACGAAAAGAAAATAAAGTTGGTGGCCAAATTTCAGCGTGGCGCTTGAGCGCCAACTTGGCGCACGTCGAGCGCCATGCAAGTGTGAGCTTCTAGAATTTGTGCCCCAGTGGTGCCTCAGGCGCCACTCGGACGCAGACGCCCTGGTGATGAAATTCCACCCTGAAACAGTTTTCCCCCACATTTTTTTTTAATCCAATTTTCTCAAACATACTTATATTAACTCCATGGCTAGGAATTATCATGGTTTGAAACTGAGACCTCACACGGTGGAACCAGATCCGGGCCTCTCCCTTCAAGGTGAGAGGGAAGCAATGGCACATTGCCGCCTCCTCCAGGTCCTATAAACTTAGATGGGTGCGGAAGTGATATAGATAATGATCCATGGGATCAGTGCTTTTATCGTAAGAATCTAGTGCTGGCATTTTAAACTTGGTCAGCAATGGACGGTTCAAGATCTCAGTAGTGAAGGGAGATCTCTTTAGATCGACGGCGTGCTCGTTGTAATCCTTGAACATGGTTTCAGATCTTCTCCACTTTTGCCTCCACTTGGGAGGCGTTCCTAAATCTCTCTATATCCTCAACTCCGTTCTTTCAGTAGTGTGGCGTGTAACCGGCCGGCTACTACCATTGGTGAATTAGACGATCCTGGAGGCTCCCTCCTGAGCCTGAGGCCTAGGCTCTTTCCGGGAGTATCGGGGATTTCTTCTCTCGGGGCTCTCATCCGGAATCCCACGGTCCAAGTACCCTTCAAGCCTTGGATGACTCTGGGTGTTGGAGGTCTCCGGAGTATGAGAGTTGTCTAGCCTCGGAGCCTTCTTAGCCAGCTTCTTCTTCCTCTGGCCTCCTCGTCTAGAGGTCGGAATGGGAATTGAGGAGGGTGGAGCCCCCTACTTCTTCTTACCCTGGTGGGTGCAAAGCATCTAGAGCATTTTGGACATATTGTTCATATGCTTCGCTAGGTTGCCCTCCGACCAAGTCACCAGTTGAGTGGTCCTGGTCAAGGGAGAGAGCACCTCTAGCGGCAATGCTAGTTTAGGCTTTGGTGTTCACCATTTTACATGATGAAAGTGGTTGGCTTTTTGTTAGCTTCCCACAGACTGTGCCAATGATGCGTTCTGGATCCAAATTTTGAATAAATTTAAGTCGAGTTGTCTGTCAGGCTCCAATTCCATCAATTGAGTCTTAGATCCTGCACACCATAACTTTAAATAAGATATCAGGTGATGGTGGGATGTGATCCCATCAAAAGTACTCTGACGCTCAAATTAGTAAGCAACCTTCTGGGGATAGAAGGTTGATGTAGTGAATGCAGAAAAGAATAATGGAATGTGTATATGGATGTATGTGGGAATGCACTCGTAGAGAGAGTAGCTTTATTATTACTACTCGTGAGGAGCAGACTCTCTAAGTATTGAGTTCACAAGGAACTAGTAGTAGAGAAAGCGTTAGGACGCTTGAGAGTTTGAGAGCTTCTAAGAGCTTGAGATTGCTTGAGAGCTTTAGTGGGCAAGAGAAAGCGTGCCTTTGAAGGGAGTTTCCATGGTGTTTTATAGCCATGACCCTGGCTGCCTTCCTTATGCAGCGAGGCAAGATGCCTGCCTTCTGTGGGTGATTGTTATCTTTTCTGCGCTAGTGTGAACACCGTTCCTGGCTGTAACGGTCAAAGAGGCAGATCTCCTTCTTCCTACGTATTGTAACCGTTAGGGTTTTCTGAAGATCGTGCGTGGATCTTAACACCTTTCTCCTGGAGTATGCTTTGATTTTGGAGGTGATCGTTATAGTGAAGATTGCCTTCTTTGAAGATGCGAAAAATTAGGGCAAATGACCGTTGTGGCTTGAAGATAGACACATGGACCAATTTAGGCTTGAGTCACGTGCGTCTTGGGCTTCAACAGGTCTACTTGCCACTTCGCCGGCCAACGGATGCATTGACCGTCCTAGACTCATATGGGTCGTTCTGATCTTGGGCCTCTACCGGCGAACTTGCTTCTTATCCGGTCGACGCTGCCATTGACCGTTGCAGACAAAAATGGATTGCTATTAATTTGGGCCATTTTCTTCTTTACGGGTTAGCCTGCTGCTGGCGTCCCCATCAGTATAGTCTAAGATTCTACTATGAAATGTTGAGATATGTTAATTTTTCAGTTTTAAAACATGTAAGGTACTGGTAGAAATTATGAATTTGAGAGATGGCTATTTAATTATTGGCCCATGCAAACAACTGATATCTTACCTATCTAAATTTGAAACAAAATGCCATATACATGCATATATACATACATATACAAATTTGAAACAAAAAATATAGGCACGGTCATATAAAATAGAAAAGAGACAGTTTATCAAATTTTTTTAAACAAAACAATGAAATTAATTATTATCTCTTTATATCGAAATAAACTTTAGAAAACTACAAAATAAAATAAAATATGATGGGTATATTGTAGTTGGGTTGGCCCAATAATCAAAGAAGGCCCAAATGGCCTGTTGGACGGCCAACTTCAGCGTTGGCCCAACAGGAGGTGAAGGCCTAAATCTTGAAAGCCCCACACGGGCGCTTGATGGTCAACGTCAGCGTTGACCGATTAAGGCACAGGTGAGCGGCCAACTCACGCTCAGGACGGTCAACTCAAGCGTTGACCGTAGTCACTATAGCAGCAGGCCTAAAAAATAAGAAGGCTTCTATGGGCCAGGCGCACTTGTGCCCATGATCCAACAGGAGATTAGCAACGGCTCTTTCCTTGACATACGTCTTACATAAACTCAGCCAACGCTCAAAAAGGATATTGACAAAATCAGCACCATTTCCATGAGGAAGGCGCTAGTTTTTTCCAATTTTCTGCCAACTAGAGCTCTCCAATGGTAATATACATGAAAGGAAGGCAGATAATTGGGAAAGTCGTTACCCGCCAGAGAAGGAAGCAATCCCAACTAATTAGACAACTCGTGCCTTCCTCACAAGGAAGGCTGCCTAAACATGGCACAGGGGATCATACCTTCTAATCAAGGAAGATCACCCGGCTGCCATTAAAGTAAACCCTAGAGTCCTCACTCAGGGCACGCCTATTACTACGCTTTCTACTGCACAGACTTACGACTCTCTGCTATACGAAAAAACATATGCTCTCGACTACGCATTCCCGGATGATTTCGTGCTCTCTCCCTCTACGAAGCATCCAAACGCACTAAGAGAAAGAACACAAATCAAAGGCATACAGGTGCTCTTCTTGTTGACAGACGCCTACTGCCTTCACCCACCATCCAAATTCAAGAGACGGCATTGCCTCTATTTCATCTAGAAGCCCACGCATTCTTACACTCTCCTTCTCAATTCTCATTTCCAATTACCTTCCCAGGTTTTGAAGGTTGTTTACTGGTTCGAAGTTTGGATCCAAGGACGCATCATTGGCGCCGTCTGTGGGAAGCGCTTATGAAAAGCCAACCACACTTCCCCAGAACATCCTATTTTCACTACCAGACTCATCCGCAAGGGTGAATATGCGAGCCCAAGCTAGCGAGCCCGCTAGAGACGCCATTTCTCCCAACCAGGACCGCGCTGCTAGTACTCTGGTTAACGGGACGACAGGTGGGGCACCTGCGCCCTTCTTTTAACAACTGATGGAGCAGATGCAGACCAACAACCGTCTGCTCCAAATACTCTGCTCTCGGCAAGAGCAGCCACAGCAGGGGGCTCCGCCCACAGCCGTCCTTGCGTCGGCCACTAGAAAAGGTGGCCTGAGGAAAAAGAAGCCGGCCAAAACGCCGAGGAGGCCGAAAAACGATCAGATCCCAGCCTCTTCGTGTGCTCCAAGCCAGAACAGGCCTGAAGAGTGCTCTGGGAGTACAGCACTGGAAGAAAGTCTAGAAAGAAGTGATCCAGTGGACCATCTGGATCACTACCGCACCCATCTGAGTCTACAAGGGTCGGAAGACTCAGCGATATGCCGCTGCTTCCCATTCACGCTGAAGGGAGATGCCCGCATTTGGTTCCATCACCTCCCTTCAAACTCTATTCGAAGCTTCAGGGAGCTTACCGACCTCTTCATGGCTCAGTACGCCTCGAGCCGATGGGAGGAGAAGCAGCTGTGGCATCTTTCCCATATCAAGCAGAAGCCATGGGAGAACCTGCGGAGAATCCTGGACCTTTTCGTGATAGAGGCCAGGCAGATTTTTCGGATCACGGAAGAGATGAAATTGGGCAGTTTCATCTCTGCGCTGACCTACAGGGACTTCTTCAAGCACTTTGTCCACAAGAACTCCCAGACCTTTCGGGAGGTAGAATCAACCACCTGGGCTTATGCAACAGCAGAGAAAGCAAACAAAGCCAAACACCCAAAACGGGCAGATCAGCCTCGCCCATTCCCTTGAGAGGGAAAAAGAAAATACATCGGCAATGATCACTTCCGCTGGAAGTAGCACTGAATTGGGCTGCCAGAACGCAGAGATTACGGGCCCACTAGTTTTACGCCCCTGACGAACATGCGTTCAAATGTCATTATGCAGATTCGCGGGAAACAATTCTCGAAGTGGCCAAAACTACTGAAGGACACCGGGAACCAGTTAAAATACTGTAATTTTTACCGCTTTGTTGGACATTCTACTGAAGACTACAAGACATTGCAGAGGGAGATTGAGGAGTTAATTCACAGGGGCCACCTCACCAGGTTTGTCAATGGCCCTCGGCATAGTTCTAGAGCAGCCGGAGGAGAAGGGTAGGAGACATCTCCTCCCCGAAATCGGGTTGCGGCAGGGGTGGTCAATATGGCCACCACCCGACCTACCAAAAACCCAGCCGACAACAAGGAGTAGCAGACTGGGAGGAAGAAGCAGCGCACGGCGGGCAACACAATTAGCTTAAGTGATGATGACTTGGCTCATGTAATGTCCCCCCATGCTAACCTCTTGTTGTATCAGCACTCGTTTCAGATGGTAGTGTCGGCTACCAGTTGAAGCGAGTGTTTATTGATAATGGTAGTTCAAAGGACTTACTTTACTTGGATGCATTCTTTAAACTAGGCTTAAAAAAGAACCAATTAAAACCTACTGAGGGCCCACTGTATAGCCTTGACAACGAGCCAATGCCCATCCAAGGGACAATCCAACTGGAGGTCACCCTGGACACGTATCCAAAAACAGTGAGTCGTACGCTCGCCTTCTTGGTGGTCACTTGCCCTCTATGTATAACACTATACTAGGCAGGACATGCCTAACAGCGTTTGGGGCAGTCACCTCGATTCTACACCTCAAGATGAAGTTTTCAACACCTTACAGTGTAGGAGAGGTGTTAGGCGATCGAGTTACTGGACGGACATGTTACATGTCACAAATTGCCTCTAGCGGCAGCACTAGAACGGTTGGGAAACTTGATAATCGAGATGAGACAACCCTGCAGCAAGCGCAGTCCGGCGAAGCCACAGATCTAGTCCCACTGAACCTAGAGGAATCAAAAAGGTGTGTACGGATTGGCGGCTCACTTGCCAGAACTCTGCGCGATGAATTGATCGTGTTCCCACGACAGAACGCTGATATTTTCACGTGGACTCCAGCAGATATGCCTGGGGTTCCGGCTGAGGTATGGTCCACAAGTTGGAGCTTGATCCTGGCCGAAAGTTGATCACCATCCGGGAGGAGGTGAAGAAACTGCTGGATGCAGGATTTATTAGAGAAGTCTACTATCCGAATTGGCTCCCTAATGTCATCCTGGTGAAGAAAAGCAATGGGAAATGGCGGATGTGCGTCAACTTCACCGACGTTAACAAAGCCTACCCAAAGGACAACTTTCATTTGCCCAGGATCGACCTGCTAGTTGAGTCGACGGCCGGACATGAGCTGCTAAACTTCATGGATGCCTATTCAGGCTACAACCAGATTCGGATGAGCCTGAAAAACGAGAAGCATACCTCATTCATAACGGATCAGGGCACCTACTACTACAAAGTGATGCCCTTTAGATTGAGAAACACTGGAGTAACCTATCAACGACTGGTCAATAAGATGTTTGAAAAATAGATCTGTCGTAATATGGAGGTCTACGTCAACGACATGCTTGTCAATAGCAGAGTCATCGGCGACCATATCCGTGACCCGGTAGAGTCGTTTGAGGTGCTCCGCAAGCATCATATGAAGTTGAACCTGGCTAAGTGTGTCTTTGGGGTAGCCTCGGGTAAATTCTTAGGTTTCATCGTCTCCCAACGGGAGATTGAGGCAAACCCAGAAAAGATTAAAGCCCTTGCAGACATGGCTTCCCTGTGGAGTGTAAAGGATGTCCAGCGATTAACTGGACAGCTAGTAGCGTTGTCCAACTTTCTCGCGAAGTCTAGCGACAAGTACCAACTCTTCTTTAAGGTCTTAAGAGGGACAAAATCCAACGGATTTCAACGGATAGCAGACTACCTGCCAGCCTTCAATGAATTGAAGCAGTATCTAGCCAGCCCGCCATTGTTGGTGTCACCCAAGGGCGTAGAAGAGCTGTATCTCTACGTGGCGGTATCGGAGGTATCCCTCAGTTTCGTTCTCGTACGTCAGGACTCCGACACCCAACGGTCGGTCTACTACTTGAGTAAAACGTTGAACGGCCCCAAAACGCACTACTCGCATGCAGAAAATTTGCTTTAGTACTGATATTCTCAGTGCAAAATTTAAGGCCATACTTTCAGGCACACTGCATAGTGGTCATCATTGGCCAGCCCCTAAAGAATATTCTCTGAAACCTGACATTTTAGGGCGGCTGGTCAAGTGGGTTATCGAGTTGGGCGAATTCGATATTGAATTTCGGCCCAGACCTGCTGTAAAAGCGCAGGCTCTAGCTGACTTCATTGTTGAGACCACGATCCCAATTCTCGAAGAACAGCCTGCAGAAAGCGCGGTACAGCTTGACGGAGTTCTAAAATGGGTACTCCACGTAGACGGATCATCCACAGACACTGGTAGTGGCGCGGGAGTGGTCCTCACGATCCCAGGTGGGTTTGAGGTGAAATATTCCCTCAGACTCGGTTTCTCGACAATCAATAATAATGCCGAATACGAAGCCCTATTAGCCGGATTACAATTAGAAAAGGAGTGCTTTGCTAAGAGGCCTGCGGTCTACAACTACTCCAAACTGATCGTTAACCAGGTTAACGGAGACTTCAAGGTAAACAACCCTCACCTGGCCAAGTATTTGGCAAAGACAAGGGAGGCCTCTCAGGGTTTCGACAAACTAATCCTAGTTCATATTCCCAGAATTGAAAACTGGAAGGCAGACCAGTTGGCTAGAACCGTTGCAGCCGAAAATCCAGAATAGTATTCGAGAGACATGATGGAGATTCTGAACGCTCCCAGCGTAGAGAAGTAAGAGGTGATGCAGATTTCCGAAGCGAAAAGCTGGATGACGCCGTACCTTAGATTTCTGGCTGACGGATCGTTGCCAGAAGACACAGAGAAGGCTAAGTGAATAAAAAAGACAGCCGGCTGGTATACTGTGGTTGATGGGTGTCTATATTACCATGGTTACTTAATCCCATACCTCCGATGCCTAACTCCCGAAGAGGCTGACTACGCATTAGGCGAAGTGCACCTCGGGATTTGCGAAGCACATATTGGTGAAAAAAACCTAGCATTCAAGATCATGCGGCAGGACTATTACTGGCCCTCGATGAAAAAGGATGCGCTCGAATTTGTGAAGAAGTGTGAAAGCTGCCGCCTTCATAGTAACCTTCACCATCACCTGTTCGCCGACCTGAAGTCGCTTCAGGCCCCTGGCCCTTCGCGCAATGGGGGCTCAATATTCTCGACCCATTTTCCATTGCCATGGGGCAAAGGAAGTTCATCATCGTGGGCATCAACTACTACACCAAGTGGGTCGAGGCCATCCCACTGGCAAAAATCACATAGCACAACGTTCTTAAATTCCTTCGCCAGAACATTATTTGCAGATTTGGCATCCCAGAGGTCGTCGTGACCGACAACGGGACCCAATTCTCGGAAAAATGCTTCACCAAGTATTGTGCCAACATTGGTATCAAACTGGTCCACACTTCGGTGGCATACCCCCCAAGTGAATGGACAGGTGGAGGTCACGAACCGGATGCTACTCCACGGGTTAAAGACCAAGCTGGAAGACGCTGGGGGTTTCTGGGTAGACGAGCTCCCCTCAGTTCTCTGGTCTTACCAGGCAGCCCCAAAAGAACCAACGCGTGAGACACCCTTCAGTCTCTGTTGCGGGACTAAAACGATAATCCCGATTAAAATCGGGCTTTCAAGTCTTAGGGTGGAATCGTTTGACCCACGGGGTGACTCCCAAAAAATCAGGGAACACCTAGACTTGTTAGAGGAAGCCTGTTACACTACCAGAATACGGACAGCGGCCTACCAATATCGAATTGCCCGATACTACAACAAAAAGGTAAAGGCATGATAATTCGATGTTGGGGACTTGGTCCTTCGAGGCGTCGAGGTTACAGGCAAACTAGCCGGTCGCAACAAGCTCTCCCCTAATTGGGAAGAGCTTTTCCTAGTCTCCGCCGTCCTGCAAAACGGAGCATACAAACTCCGGAACCATGACGAAAAGTTGGTCCCGCGAACGTGGGACGCAATCCACCTCAAACGCTACTTCCAATAAGGGACCCAGGTATGTACTTGCATTATTAAGTGTGCGCATTCGCCTGCTTGTTTCAATTAGTCAAAATAAGTGTTTCCATAGCATATTGCATTCTCTTTTCTGTGTGCATATATATATGTGTTTGCCTTGCAGGTTTACCTAACCTAGGCTACCCCTAAGTCGGAAGGATTTTTACCCTCTCGTTATTAAACTGTTGTCATTCAGGCGGTCCATAAGTGGTCGAATATGAATATCGATCATCCGAAAGGCCCATTAGCGGTCGTACTTAAACCCTGGTCATCCAAGTGGCCCATAAGCGGTCTAGTGTGAACCTCGATCATCCGAGCAGCCCATTAGCGGTCATATTAAACCCTGATCATCCAGGCAACCCATACGTGGTCGAATCTAAACCTTGGTCATCCAAGTGGCCCGTTAGCGGTCAAAATTTTAGGGGGCTAGCGCAGCACACACAATGACCTCCTTTACAAGGAGATAACATGATTAGTCAACGATGGTCAAAGGGAGAAAAATTCGTCTCTAATGCTGACCGTCCAAGTCAACACTTGGACGGCGCCACTAGGCTTTACCCACAAGCCACTACCACTAGGCCGGCTAACACGTACACAGCCGCCTACAAAGTAACCTAAGGATTCCACTCCTTTGGCAGTAATACATTGGCAGCCAACCAACTCAGTTGGCTATTCAGTACAGCAAACATACAAACCTAAAGCAGTAAAAGGAAATAGACACAAAGTGGGAGGATTCTCATTTTATTGCTATCAAATGTATTACATTATACATGATATAAGTAAAAAGGGAAGACCCAAAATCGACTAAAAGCTAGGGAGGCGGCGGAGGCGGCACCTGACCGTCTCGCGGATCCCCCACGAGACTTTCACGGGTCTGGGCAGACCTATTTGACATATTAAGCAGGTTCACCGGGAAATTAGGGTCAATAGGCCGTGCGATACGCCGACACATATTGACCCCTTCTCACATCCGCGTCCACAACAATTGCTCAATCTTGTGAGGGTATATCTGGAGGCTTAGGCGGTTCTCCAGCTCTGTCAACTGCTCGCCAAGCTGGCTAAGGTGCTTAGTAATCCGCTTGTTCTCCTCCCGCAGCCGAGCATTCTCCTCTTTTAGGCTTGCGTTCTCAGCCTCTATGTCAGCCAGAATAGTTTGCAAGGCGGCAGCATCCAACCGGTGCTCTGCCCCTGAAGCCGCCAGCTTTGCGTCAAGCCAGGCGATCTCTGCCTCCCTGTCAGAGATCACCTGGTCCCGCTGGCCAATCATCTTTGCAACGGCATCTAGCATTTTCTCCTTCTGCACCAAATGACAAAACAGGTTAGAGACTTTAAAGGAGAAGTTGCGCAGAAAGCATCACAGAAAATTATACCTCCCAGACTCTCCGTGCGGGCCTATTAGGCCTGGCCTCAAAGTCTGGCTCCAGCGGCGACGGGCTAGAAGCAATGCCCTCACGAGCAGGGCTGGCGAAAGCGTCCTCCATGATGTCCTCCAGGAGCCCTTCATCAATGTCGTCCGCGGTGGTGGCAGGCTTCCCAGCGATGGCCTCCACTGTAGCCGCAGGAGGATCGAGGTCAATCACTGGATGGTCAGCCGGCAGCTGCATGGCTGGTGAGCTGACTGACGGATCCTACGCCTCCACCGGTGGCTCGCAGGCTGGCTCTGGTAAAATCTCTGTCGGTGTAACTTGAAGAACCACCTGCGGCGTAGGCTACGCCAGTATAATGCCTCCGGCCTCAGCTTCTGGCATGTCCTCAAACGCCTTCTCCATCCCGGTGGCACTCCTAGGACTGCTGCAAATCCCGACAGCAATGTAGTCCGGCCCCGAAGACGATGAGGAGGGCATCCCCACAGCCATCCTCTTGGGCCTGGGGCCGATGAAGTCGTCGTCAGTCGGGCGGGGACGGATGATCAGACCCTTGGAGTCCTCCGGCTGCATCATGACCGCCGGCGACGGTGCCTTGAACTTCTAGACGGGAGAGGCCGGACCCCAATTCACCTTCTTGGTTTTGGCCCGAGAGACCAGGAAGTCTCTCTTAAAGTTAGAAATGTTGGTCCTGACCAACTTCCTCTGCCACTCTAGGGACACTATCTCAGCCTCCAACGGTGTCCCAGTGTAAACATCGGGCACCTAGCCCCAATCCTTGGCCAGGGGCCAAGTCTCGGTCACACTCATAAAGAAGAACCGGTATTTTCAGTTCTTTAGCAAGTCGTAGATGGCCGTATTTACCTTCAGGCCACTACGTGGAACTAGGAAGACCCACTCTCCACCCTGATTGATCTTAAACAGACCTTTTACCATCGGCATAGTTAACCGCCGAGAATGCTTACGGAAAAAGATGCAGAAAGTACACAAATACCGTACAGCATTGGTGTGAAGCTGTACGATGGGGACCCGCAAAGCTTAAAGGATTAACTGTAAATCGTTTGGCAGATGAAGACGAAGGCCGCTCCTCAGGTGGGCCTCATATATAGTCACGTGTCCCGCCGGCGGCGCAAAGGCTCTGTCATCCTTCTCTGGAACCCTCCACGCAATGTTCTTTGGACTATTAAACTCTATGCATAGCTCTTTGGCGTTACCCTCTCGAAGAACAGAGGGAATGTCAACAACAGAAGTCAAAGTCATGCTTGCAGGAAGGTTAGGGTTTTTCTGAAATTGTAGAAGGAGGACGGGAAAGCAGGTTGAAGACGAAGAAGAAAAGCAGGAGGTGTGAAAAAAATACCAAGTCTAAAGGAGAGAAACTTAACGGGCAAGTGTGAACGCCTTAAACCTCCTTGAGAAGGAACACCATGATGCTGCCGCGTGTCGCCTCCCAATGGGATCCTTTTTTACACAAATCTTCCGATGCATTAATGGCTGGGATTGTGATTTCATCAGTTGAAGACACATGTCTACTTTCAGCCTGACAGGCTGGCTAATGGTCACGCGTCACTCTTGGCTCATACAAAGTTCTTCAGATCTAACCAAAGACGGTCAACAGATTCGGCCAACTTTCTTCTCCCGATCTGATCAAAGACGATCAACAGATCCGGTCAACTTCCTTCTTCGAATCTGACCAAAGACAGTCAACAGATCCGGTCAATTTTTTTCTCCGGATCTAACCAAAGACGGTCAACAGAGGTCAACCTTTCTTGCCGGAATTTGACTAGGACAGTCAACAGATTCGGTGAGCGCCTCACCCTTTCGTGGAGTTCTCCGAAATTTTCAAGCAGTAAAGGTCAGTGAGGAGCATCCCATCATGAACATGTCAGATGCCAGAATTCTGGCCTCCAGTATGGGGGACTAGTGATGGGTATATTGTAGTTGGGCCGACCCAATAGTCGAAGAAGGCCCAAATGGCCTGTTGGACGGCCAACTCCAGCGTTGGCCCAACAAGAGGTGAAGGCCCAAATCCTGAAAGGACCAAAGGTGCGCCCGACGGTCAACGTCAGCGTTGATCGACTAAGGCATAGGCGTGCGGCCAACTCATGCTCAGGACGGTCAACTCAAGCGTTGACCGTAGTCACTGTAGCAGCAAACCCCAAAAATAAGAAGGCTTCTACGGGCCATGCCCACTTGGGCCCACGATCTAATAGGCGGTTAGCAACGGCTCTTTCCACGACATGCGTCTTCTACAAACTTAGCCAACGCCCATAAAGGATATTGACAAAATCAGCGCCCTTCCCATAAGGAAGGCGCCAGATTTTTTCAATTTCCTGCCAACTGGAGCCTTCCAATGGTAATATACACGAAAAGAAGGCAGGTAATTTGGAAAGCCACTACCCGCTAGAGAAGGAAGCAATCTCAACTAATTAGGCAACTTGTACCTTCCTTACAAGGAAGGCCACCTAAACATGGCACAGGGGATCACCTTCCAACCAAGGAAGATCACCCGGCCGCCATTAAAGTAAGCCCTAGAGTCCTCACTTAGGGCACGCCTACTACTACGCTTTCTACCGCACAAACTTACGGCTCTCTATTACACGAAAAAACATACGCTCTCAACTACGCATTCCCGAACGATTTCGTACTCTCTCTTTCTGCGAAGCATCCAAACGTACTGAGAGAAATAACACAAATCAAAGGCATACAGGCGCTCTTCCTGTTGACAGACGCCTACTACCTTCACCCACCGTCCAGATTCAAGAGACGGCATTGCCTCTTTTTTATCTGGAAACCCACGCACTCTTACACTCTCCATCTCAATTCTCATTTTCAGTTACCTTCCCAAGTTTCGAAGGTTATTTACTGACTTAAGTGTCGAAATATTTTCGTTGGGATAACTTTTCGCCGACACACTGACTTCCTGTTTATTTAGTGGTGTGCAGGATCCAAACTCGGTGAACGGAGCCGGAACCAGTCAAGCAGATCCGCTCGAATTTATTCGAAATTCAGATCTAAGAACGCATCAAAATAAAATAAAGAAAGATAACATCAGGCAATATTAATAAATAATACCCTACGATAATAGAGAAGCTGAAGCTTTTATTGTCATTCGAACTCTCTTATGACCAAAAGGTAGATTTTTTAAGACCAAATACGTAAAAGTAAAAATCAATAATCATTACTTGGTCACGGTTTCTAACAAGGTTGCAAAATTCGCAAGAGAGCTCCCATCGGGCGGTCGGACAGCCTCTTCAGCAAGTTTTCCAAACCTTGTTATATTTTCTCTGAGTTTCTTCCCTTCGTCACTGTGCAACACCAACTCCAAGCACTTCCTCACCCCCTCCCTCGTAAACACTCCGCCTTCAACTTGAACACCGATCTCCCAAACCGCCTCTACTAGCCGCCCGTTCAACTTCTGGTCGCCTAGAAAAGGGCGGCCTATTATCGGAACCTGTGTTGCGATACACTCAAGCACAGAATTCCAACCAAAATGAGTAATGCAAACACCCACCGCCCCGTGCTCCAACACTTTGAATTGTGGCACCCAAGGCAGCACCATTCCCTTCCCTTTGCTCCTCTCGACAAACCCTGCCGGCAAGAATGCCTTCAAGTCCTCCTTCAGTGACCATAGAAACTTAATGCCACTTTTCTCGAGCGCTTCCCCTAAGGCTACGATCTCATCCTTGCTTGGCGTAGCCACGGTGCCTAAGCTGACATATGCCACGCTCTCGACCTCCTGCTCGTCGAGCCACCTAAGGCTACTGTCGGCTGAGTCTTTGGGTTGTTTTTGCTGTGTCAGGAGATTTATGGGGCCGACATTGATGAATCTTTGAAGCTTCGAGTTCAAGTCATCTGTGACAGCTGGCTCTAACTCTTCGAAAGAGTTAGCAAAGACTAGAGATGCTCGATGTAAAACTCGACCCATTTGATGAAGGATTTTAGACATTGGGGATACCAAATTTCCGAGTACGATGCCGTCCGGTAAGTCCTGAACTCGAATCTTTGACATTCCCGGAATAAATGTTAAGGCTTCATCTTTTTTGCTATCAACACCTGATTATACGTACATTGAAACTAATTAGTATGAGATTTTAGGGGCTCATAATTAAGTGATAGAATCTGCTATTTAAAAAGTTAAACAACCATGTAACTTGTTTCTTTCGTTAAATCTATTTAAATGTTATTATGTATACGTACCTTCAATTCCAATCCTCTCTCTTATGAGATCAGTGTTGACATGAGTAGACAGTGAAAGCCCCCCTGAAGTCCGACACGCCACCCACGGCAGTGCCGCCTCCTCCGCCAATTGCGCCACGAACCACAGGAACACATCACTCACCATGCAAGTCACCCTCCTCCCTGTCTCCGCTTCTGTCGCAGCCACTGCCTTCCGCAGGGTCTCCGGCGCCTCCGTCATAAAGAGTTCGATTTTCTCCTGTGGCTTGCCCTTGAACACGTACCCTTCTCGCACGCCATCCCAAATATCACATCTTCGTATGTTGTCCTCATAAGTTTCTCTCTCTCGGGGCCCTGAAAAAATGGAGCTGTTTGATTGGGCTGTGTTGAAGAACGAGAACAGAGTCATCGGTGCAGAGGCGGCTAAGCGGCGGGTGATCCGGAGGAGGGAGGCGGGGTGGCTGGAGAAGGGGAAAGCGAACAATGCCACATGTGAGGCGGCACTTCCGTTGGAGGGGATCACGGTGTTTGTCATTTCCACGGCTAGCCAGGGGCACAGTTTAGGAAGTAGTGTGAGCTTTTTAAAGACTTCCTATCATTTCATTCTTTCAATCCGGCAGTTAAAGAAATATAATAGCTAAAATTTTAATTAAAGTGATTACTTTTTTTAAAAAAATATGTCGTGTTTGATATTGAATGTATATTAATATTGGAATCCCCCCAGCTACCTTTCCTTTTCAATGGCACATCTAATCGTTCTCCATGTTATACTTTAGTTTTAATCATTAAAAGATATAAACTATAACAAGTCACTCACATCTATAAATTAATAAA
>JAODPA010098307.1:0-21870 GCA_025585075.1 Nepenthes mirabilis
CCAAGTGATCTCCTCCAACAAATCATGAACTTAGAGCTTCCATGACAAATGCTGAAAATTGATTTTTCTATATGTTACATGAAGAGAAAAACCAGAATGGTTTCTTATATAAAATAGGGTAACTAAAACAGACTTTATGAACACCTTCCGAAAGAATGCGAAACGCATCTAGGAGAGATTTTTCTTCAAATTCACCAAATATAAGGGTCTCCATTAGATGTTAAGATTTGAGATTTAGTTGAAGATCGAATAAGAGTAGTTCATTTTATAACCAAAAAATGAGCTACAAAATGAGATATTTTCAAGCAACAAAAAACTATAAAATGGTCAAAATATCTTAGTCAATAAAGTAGATAATTAGGCTCTAAATTGAAAGATCAATCAGTAATCAATGTACATTAATTAAAATTCTATCGATAATGAATATTCAGATGATGTCCAAAGCAAACCACTCAGATTTCCATTTTAATAGACTCGAAACTTGAATTCAACCTCCGAGCCTAGGAGACAAGCGTTGGATACAATCTATGATAAGCTTGACTTGAACTGCTGAATTATAGTACACACAAACAAAAAACCCATGAAGAGAGATGGATTAGTCAAGTTATTGTACCCGCATCAGAAAGAAATCCAACTAAACTACAGAATAACCGAATGATTGGATTGCTAGTAATACGAAAAATCAAGATACCTAATTGCTGAATTGTTAATTAATTTGAATAGTTAATCCTGATAAACAGTCATATGAACCGATGGATGAATGATCAGATCAAGTAAATAGTTAATACCTCCAACGAATAGACATTAAAGTCGGAGCTTATATAACAGTAGGACCATTCATTTCTCAACCAACGTAACGCCTCAATTACAATCATACATTTTCAGGAAGAATACGCTAATTGGTAATAATATTATAAATATACATATTTTCCTTAAACAATGGTAGGAGAAAAAAGTAAGTGTAGAGCTTTAACCCTCTATACATTTATAAATCTTAAAAATCTCAAAGCAAAACCCTTCAATTGTTGACTCTCTTTTGACTTGTCATCCTCTTATTATCTTTTCATTTTGAAGAATGATTTTTAATTTAAATGTCGAAAGATATTCTGAAAAGTAAATCCCATACCCTTTAACATCTTGCAAGTATCATAGTGTCCAATATCTGAATTAAAATACTTAAAAATTTAACCCAACTCTATTCAAATAACTATCCTAATTTTGTTAGGATACAAGAGCAACCATGAGGTGATGAATGAAGCAGGTTATGCACCAATGCTACAGATTGACCTCCGAGATGTTGGCAAAGCAATAATGAGCTGCAGGTTTTTCATCACGGCAACAAAACTTGCCGTTGCATTTGAAATTATTGCGGCTTTTGTGTTATTTGATATATTGCATTCAAGTTCATATGTAAAAATTGAGTCTATTGATAAAATTGTTAGAGACAAAAACAGTTTATCTATAACATTCTGCTTACCTGTACAAGGCATCCTTCAATAGTAAGCAGTGGTGCAGCTGCTGCTCTATATAATTGAAATAGCATTTTCCTTTCCAATGAGAAAGCCTCCCTCTATTTCCTCTTTCCTTTCTTTTGGTGCATACTCACCTTTATCCAGAGCTTTTTTTCCTTCCATATGGCGTTTGAGAAGCTTGCACTTGAAAAGAAGAAAATCTAGCTGCATCCTCGCCATGAATTTGACAGATTTGCAGCATTCAAAAGCAGGATAAACTTTCCTCTTTTGGCATATCCAACGGGAACACGATTGGATATAGAAATCAAAATTTCATAAAGATTTCATCACATCAGCATGAATCCCCCGAGGTGAAGGTTAATAAGGAGTACTTTGCTTTAATGGAGATTCTGCCACTTTCTAAGCAGAGTTTCGCTCCAGTTATCACCCAATATCCTGGATAGTCTTCCGGGCCTCTAATCATTTCTCTTGTATCCACAACAGTCAACAATTTAGATGTGCTACCTGTCATCGGTGGTCCCCCTGGAAAAAGAGCCGAGTTTATATCTGGTTTTGGTTGTTCTTGTGGCATTATCAACACTTTGCTAATATTCCCACTCATTATATTCGAGAAGATCCCTGACTTCCGAGATAGGGTCGAAGGTCCATCCCATTCTGACCTACGGATTTTCGCAGATGCAACTGTTGAGAATCCAAGCCTCAAGAAAAGAACTTTTTTCATGCCAATAACCTTGACCTCCAACCATGCCTTTGTTACAATGAGAGCAGTATCCTCAATGCATCCACTGTTTTGTTCAACTGTGGCAGTGCAAATGTGCGAGAGTATCCCACATTTGATGGGCTTGATGAAATCTCGGTCAATGCATCCGAGAGTAGGCTGGCAGCAATGATCATCGGATAGTTGGAGGATCTTGGGAAGAGTTGACAGATGCAGAAGGTGGATGGCCAGGTGATCACTTCTCTTCCCTTGAAGGAATAATCGGATTCCTGCCACTGGACAGTGTCCGGTGTCAACCTGTGAATATTTGACAAGAATCAGATAGTGGAAGTGAAAACGGGACCCATCCATGAGAGCAGTAAGAACATGCTTAGAGAAGCAATTCAAATTTTTCTTGAAAGAACAAAAAAGTCTTCTCATAATGGAACAGAGGTTAGGGAAGCCAATTGGCAACCTAGTTAATGTAAAGGTGGTAGAACAATGACACATAAATTCCTAAAATGAAAGAAGTAACGAATTTTATTTGTAGGAAGCTGGACTTATTGAGCCATGGGATGGTGAAAATAATTAAAAAGATCAGCAAGTATTTGTAACTTGAACATACATAAACTGCATGACTCTATGCTAGCGGAGGAATTAAGGAATTACCGGCTCAGTATTAACATAAAGCTTTGGCCCCATGAAAGTGTACCGGAGTGATGGAGACAACTCCCTCTTGCGGCAAAGACCTAGTGGGAAATCACCATATTCAGGGGCCCACTGTCGAGGCAACTGAAATTCAAGAAATCCAGCAAGCTCCTCTATTGGCGGTTTATCTGCAAATATGATCAAATATATGAAGTGTAAACAACTTTTAGTTCCAAACTCAACTAGCGACAAGTATTTAATGGTAAATGTTATTGAGATCCAAATTAAAGAGACGAACTATGCTCATGGAGGCTTTAAGGATGAAGAATTCCAGTAAGTACCATATTTAGATTCAAGTATTGTATAAGAAGAAACACATTTGTGCCAACAACTTGAAGATTGCAGTCTCATAAATGATAGGTAATTGTCACAAATCAACTGAATAAAGAATTAAAGCATTGTTGGAAGATGACTGAATTAGAAGGTAATAATTGAATAAGCAGTGAATTTAATTCCACATAACTAGACAAATGCTTGTCAATATGCAGTTTCATGCCTTCAGCTTATATCCTTGATCAACTTCAAACCTCTTCGGCAATACATTTGCTGAAAATTTACTTGCTTTTTTTTTCCTTTTTTGAGGAGGGGAGGGGAGCGTGCATGTAATTAAGACTTAATAAAAATTTGTACAAAATATCAGCTTCAATCCTTAGTCTAAGATATCCCTCGAGACCCTCAAAGCGAACCAAAAATGGCTGGGAAATTCCCCTAGATGAAGAATTAAGACACTTTTATCTAATTTGCATAAAATACTACACCTGTATAACAAAACAAAAGATAAATCCTGGGCATCAAAGACGAAGGATGTAACAACACCCAAATCCCCTGTAAGTCATCCCTAGGAAAGTGAAATGAGCTGAATGCCGAAAACAACATCAAAAGCAAAAGGTGTTGCATAGATCAAAAGAACCAAAGAACCACTCCAGGATCTCCCAATGCAACATAATTCCATGGGATGAGTTTCATTTTATTCCAAAATTCATCAAAAAGGATTGTACATCAAATTATCCAAAATGCTAAGGTGATACAACCTTAAAAGTAGATTACATCTAACATTCAACATTTTTCTCATTACGGAGTAACTATTCCAGAGGTAATCCCCACATTCTCAGAATCATAATACCTCGAGATGCGCCTGAAATTTAGAGTGGAGAATTCAAACATAACAGTGACGCAGATTGTCATTTACTATTTGCTGCATTTGTCATTTTAAGCCTACTTTCTCCTCATATTAAGAAGCCATTGACAATGGTGCCTAGAAGGATTTCTTGCTCAGACCTACCAAGGCAATGCCTGGTCTAGCATGATCCCACCTTCTCTATCCTTCTAGAGAGAACAATAGTGTTATTGGCTGAAGAAGCTTGTATGGAAGCTAGAGACAAAAACCCAATGAAACATGTTCTGGTGAATTTCACTATATCAACTTCGGTAGTTTTGAAATGTGAAACAGCAGCTAGGGTAAATTAGGCATGGTAAAAAAGACCCAAACGAGAGAAGAAAATGCATACTCACATCTTAAATATAGATTTATTGCATAGCTAAGGAATCCACATCCCCGGACACCATTCAAGAGTGAAGTTATAGGCACAAAGGACATTGATATAACATTAGGTGCCTCAGATAAAGTAGAAAGCCACTTCTTATGACTATCCAAATCAATACCTCCTCTTTGGACATGGATGCTGAGTATATCCTGCACAAGCATTAAAGAGGTAGACTTAGCCTTATTTGTGTTTGATTATGCTGTGATGACACAGAAAATTTCAAAAAAAAAAAAAAACAACTGCATAAAAGGATATAAGAAAAGCGTACACCATTCTTTGAATGAGAAATGACAGATGGGCTGAATGAGTTTTTGAATGGTGCATAGTGCTTCCAGGCACCACCATTTCCACCCTGAAATAATAATCAAAGAGCATACAAAATTTAGATTTATTGTGCAACAGGTAATCCTCATATCAGATTCAACTGTTCAAGCAGTGACTTGTTTGCCAGTGAAAAGATAATCTATATGCAATTATAGTAGTAAGCAAAGCAAGTAACACAATATCAAGCATCAACATGACATGACCCCATGGCACTTCAGCTGCCAATTAGCCGAGAAAATAGCAATAAAGGATCTCTCAACATGAATCCAACTAATCATTATATTCCTGCTGTGATATGTCTAAACCCAGGTGCAGGCTTAAATGTAGTGGCAATTACTGCATATTAACAAAATATGAAGAAAAAACTTGAGTTTGATGAGCTTCATATAATTAAGAACTCTAACACTATCACACAATATTAAAAGGTTCAGATTCCTTGGCCATGTTACTGAAGGGATAGATAGAGGCTAAAATTACAATTGGAAATATTATTATTGATCTTAAGAAACTGAACCTTCAGCTTTCCCAATGTTGCTTTAGAGTCTGATATGGAGCTTTCATATAACGCTTCAGAAAACCTTTCATCAGCCTGCTTCTTCAATAATTGCTGCAGTTCAGTAGGTTGCAGATTTGAACTTTGCAGCTGTTTAATGTGGACTACATCTTTACCACCCATCTTTAACCCAACAATGATATGAGTACCATACATGTCAATGAACCTGAAAAACAAGTTTGCCAAATGAGAAACTTTGATTATGTGAAAACTTCATTAAATAGCATGAGAACTCTCTCTCACATGGTCAAGAGCCGCTACATAATCACAACAGTAAGGTTACAGAGTATACTTCAGTGGAAAAACAAGTTCCCTCATAATGCAACTTACCCATGCTTGAAATATAAGCATAGATAATAACAGACAGATAATCAGAAGGTTTATGTTGCAATTAGTTCTTATTTTGACAACCCACGGGAGCAAATAAGGGTAGAATCTTTTGTGAAGAAACTTAATCCACACAGCCACCCTGGTTTTTCTTCAAAGTACTTGGCAGAAATGCAAGTTCTGCTATAGTTTCCGCTTCAATGTGTCGATATTTTGTATCATAACTACATTCACCAGGCTAACTCATACGAGCATGTGTTTCTTGATCAGATATGGAGCAGGAACTGGACAATGAATTCAAGATAGGGAAACAGAGTGGCAATAAACTAAGACTGTAGTGTACAGGAAATAGAGAGTGAAGCAATCAGATGTAAAGAGACACAAAAGCAGGAGGGCAAACACTGATAGTCCACAAATGTCAAGGTATTTACAAATCCATCGAGAGCATAAGCTAATTTATTAAGAAGATTTGAGATTAATATTAAAATCATACTCAGCAAGGGCAGCTGGGTCCCAAGAAGAAGGCACTTCTCGCTTTACATCTTGCAAAAGCATTATGTGGGATCTATCTAGCTCAATAGTATACAAAGTGATGAACCAACCATCAAAGGCAAGACATTTTGTGGAACCTGCATCCTTCTGCCAGCAGCCTTTGAAATTAAACATCTTATTGAACAAGCCACAAGGAATTTTACCCGACAAAGACAGTTCTTGATTGAATTGCTCTGACATCTGTGATCCACCATATGTAACAAGGTTAGATAAATTGAAAAGCAGTTATTCTGTGTCTGTTTACTCTTCGTTCTAGAAGAGAGAATATTCACTGCAGAATTCAGTTGAGGGACACCGTTATGCTGAAATAATCTCCCAACTTTATAGAAAAAGGATCCATTCCAAGCATTCAGATGCAGGAATATTCTCAAGCATGCAAAAATGAAAAAACGTGCAGTCTGAAACGACCAATTATTTCCATTAGTACAATAGTATATGAAGCATTTGTGGCGAAGCATTAGCTTATCAATTGATGCCAATAAGCAGGTTGTTGTTACTTAAAAAAGGGTCATGATTACCTACCATAATGGCAACTATACAGTTTGTGAGAAGTTTTTGACAAACATTTGTAATGGTAGTATTAGCATAATTCAAGTCATCACCCATTATAGAGATTCATAATTAGTAGACCATATTTTAGTGTTTCCATATTCCATGACAATTGTATCTTGAGTCTCCACCTTAGATTTGTCTTGTGTGGCTTTAGATAAATGTTGGTGTGTCATTGGCTCAAGCATGGTATTAGTGGCAAAGATTTTCACTCCTGTATGGCATGAGGCTTGATCAGATTTTCTGTCAAAGTTCGGTCAACAGTTGGCTCAAGCGAATTATTACTAGAGTTTTGCTCAAGGTTAGTTCACTGCTTGTCCCAAGTATAAATTCAACCAAAGAACTTCACTTAAGGTTTATTCACTATAAGGCTCATGTGACATTTTACCCGCTCAAAGTTTGCTCATTATTTGGATTGAGCATAATGTCAACGCAAGGGTTTCCTTGAGGTTCTTCAGAGTCTGGATCAAGTGAAAATGACCAAAGGATTTCTCTTGAAGTTCGCTGGAATTTGACTCAAGCAAAAAGACACCAAAATATTTTGCTTGAATTCCGCTCAAACGAAAAGGTTCTAGAATGTTTCTTAAAATTTGTGAGATTTTGCTCAAGTGAAAAACAGTACTCCCATAAGCATCATTTGAAACTGTTGGTTGGGAGTTCTACATATGTGAGAATTCCAAATAGCCTTGTGTGAGTTTTCAAAGAAAACCACTAAACACTTAGAAATATTCTCCCTTGATGATGATGTGTATTTAAAATGTGTAAATTTCTCACCCACAAAACTTAAACACTTCATCCCAACTTGCAATCTTACAGAGTTCCATGTGTGGCTTGAGTTTTGGAGCAAAGACACATTTGTCTCTGATGGAGTCCATTGGAGGAAGCTAGAGAGGTTAGGGTCTAGTTGTGAGTCTGCAGATCTAAGGAGCACCTCAAATATTCACAAATCTAATATTAGTCGCTAGGGGTTAGCATGTTTGAATCATAGGTCTCTAAGTTGACTATTCTCATATAAAGGATTTTTAGTTAGCAGCTAACAGCTCGAAGGCTTCTTCTTTAAAGATGTTATTAAAGAGTTTTCCCTTCATCAACATATTGTGCATTGTTTACTTTTTCTCGCATTATATTTGTTGCGCCCTCGAATCCCAATTGTTGTACGGACAAAGATCCAAATGAGTCCTCGGACCCGTCCTCTGTATAATCGAATCCGAATCCCATGCAACACAAAAAAAAACAGAAGGTCCTCTTTGGATGAAGTGATTTGAGGATGCAAATGTGAAGTTTCCGTTGTGGCTCACGCTTCTTGGGAAGCGTCTTGGAAAGCAAAAGAAGTTTAGAGAGAGCAGCAGTGACACGCAATATTTTACGTGGAAAACCCTTTCTTGAATGAGAGGGAAAAACCACGGGACTCTGCATCCGTAAATGATTTCACTATAAAAGTTTTTGGTTACAAGGGACTCAAGTTACAGAAGAGAGTGAGAACAGAGCTTAAGAGCTTGAGAGCAGAATGACGTCTTCTTTTGGGCTTTGTATTTCTCTTCTTTTGCATTCACCTCCCTTTTTCTGAAGCTTATTCTGCATATATGTATACTGATCGGTAGCCATCTACCCAACAAAGGGCTTGCGTATGTAGAAAAGCCTACCACCAACACTAGAAAACCCATCATACCGTTCTATAAAACCTACTAACTCTAAAAATCAACTGTTCTTCTTAAGACGCGCATGCTCTGTAAAAGTTGCCATCTTCCCTAAGATGTCGCCTTCATCCCTTCTTACAGTCTGTAGAGTCTGCCACCAACTCTGGCACACAGACTTTGTAGATTTAGCAGAGTCCTCGACCGTTTCCATAAGTCCTCGGGCCTTAATTGAGTCTATGACCACTACTTCTCTTGAGCCAAATTAGCCACCTGGGCCTCCATGGCACAAGGGTCCAACTCACGGAAATGAACCTTTCAATTGGGCCTTGGATATCAAATACCCTTCACTAACCCCCCCATGCCAAGAGGTTTGAGAACTTTTAGCATGTCTATTGGCCGCGGAAATATCTTGAGTGACATGCGAAGGTATTCTCCACTGGAAAACCGTCCATGCCTTTGCACTGTGTCTATTATTCAACAGTAGCTAGATGCTGGCCTATGTTCCCTTTTTCTTACAAATGTCCGAGGGCATTATTGAAACCAATAGTCTGACCAAAATGTCCGAGGATATTATTGAGACCAATAGTCTGACCAAAATGTCCGAGAGCTTTCTTCGAGTCCGAGTTACTGGCGTGCACCATCAATTGAGGCATTAAATGCGATTGACGTCGCCTCAAAAATATAAGAGTCATTATTACCTACAACTTACGGGAGGCTGGCGTGTGGTCTGGCCATAATGAGGCGTGTCATTTAAATTCTCCAGCGGTTCAAAAGTCTTTCCAGTGCTTCAGATTTTCATCTGCAACTCTAAGTTCTTTCTTTCGAACGCTATGGGTTTTCCTCCTTTAGACTTTCGCCTTCCATTCTCCGCTGTTTTCTCATTCCTCAAAATCTCTTATCATGGCACCTGGTGTCAAGGATATCACCTCCACACTTTCCCACGAATACATTGAGGGTATCTGCTCCAAGTACAAGATTCCCAGTTTGTATGCCTTTTTGGTGCCCAGCGCCGATGATAGGGTCTGTTCGCCTCTGGATGGGTTCATCACCATATACGAGACGCATCTGAAAGGAAGTCTTCGATTTCCCATGGCCTAGGAGCTTTACCAAATAATGAAGGCCTTGGAGGTTTCAGTTGCCCAACTACTAGTTTCCCTCTGTGTCTTTGCTTGCTGTCATGGCAAAGCTTTTGACAGCTTGGCAGTTAAAGTCATTTTGAGGTTTACTCATGGGTAGGACTAGACTATAATTGCTCCTCGACCTAAGTTCGCCGTCATTAGTGGGGGCAATCTTGATTCCACCAAACGGTGGAAGAATAAGTACTTTTTCCTCGTGGTTCCTCCCGAGTGGGGAGTTTCAAACGAGTGGGAAAATGAAGCGCTAGGCTTTTGCTCTAATGCTACTAAGCAAAAAAGAGAAGCGGTGTAAGATTTCACTGGCCTAGTATTGGCTAACATTTGTTCGTTCAATGAGAATAAGATGAACCGATGGCAAAAGAACGAGGCCTTGGAAAAGGTCAAGTGGGATTCCCAGCCTGAGGGATCAGAAATCCCCACCTCTTCAGTGGCCAAGAAGAGGAAGATAAAAAGAAAAGAAAGGCCACTGAGTATAAGAGAGCTGTCCAACAGGGAAGGAAAAAGCCGTCGGACAAAGACAAGAGCTAAGACTTCCTCTTCCAACGACGATGAGGCCATCATCGGACGACTTATGAGGAGGAAAAGGTCCGCCGAAACGGTTTCAGCTCAAAGCACTAAGGTGATCGGAACCTTAGAAGTTGGAGAGTCTATGGCTTACACATTTTTGACCGAGGACATAGATGTTGGGCCACTCGTTATTCCTTCATCCTTTGGGGAGAGCTCAACCACCTTTCTTAGTGAAGCCTCGGACCCCATTATTGAACATCCCTTCGAGGACATTGTTGAGGCGCGGCGAAGAGTCAAGAGGCAAGATCAAGTCGGACGCTCTTCGCTCGAGCGCCAATTCCAAATTGACGGAGGACTGTGGACGCTTGCCTCGCATTCGAGCGGTGCAGAGGTACGAATTCTAGACTTGATACGCTCGCTACGGGCTTGTCAGGCGATCGAGCACCAATACACAGTATAAAACACAACTCACGCATTTTGGAGTTATGTTTTCTGAAATTTATCTCCACAAGGGGCACTGTACACAGAGAGATAAGAAAAGAAGAGAGAAGAGGAAGAGATTTGGTATCCGCTTAATGTCTGATTTGAGTTCCGTTCTTCATCAAAGTCGGGTACGTCGTTCTGGAGGTGATTCTAGAAGTATTTTCATTTGGTTGCACTTTTTTTTTGTTATATTTCTCTTGTGGGCTGTCGGGTATGTTGAGAGGATGATGCATTCAACCATTCGTTACTTAGATTCGAAATGAAGAGATTTCGGAGGGTATTCTGAAAACCGACATTATTTATAGTGGATTTATTCAAAATTTATCCCGTAATTTTTTCCTTGATTGAAAGGTATTTTTCACGTTAAAAATCATTGTGTATTATTTATTTTTTATGTTCACAAATTTGGTAGCTGACAATTGACAGAGGATTCCGATTTATTCCACTGCGTCAAATCACGTGTATCCGGGTGCCGAATTCCCAACTGGAACATACGCAAAAAGCGCAAGTTTTCTTAAGGGAGGTTCGGATCAGTCCTAAGCCTACTTAAATTGAACCCTAATGAACCTAAAAAAACGAAGACGTCTCTATCAATTACGTAGAATTTCCACCAATTTACATTTCTACCACTATTAATAACCGTGAAAAGTGAGCAAATTAATCAGAAATTCGGACATGAAGTGCCAAAATCAAATCAAATAATCAGGTTGTTGAAGTGTACCTGATTGAAAGTTAGAACATCTGATCGAAATCGAGTGCGCTCTCCTTTATCGCACTTGATCAGTGACGACACGTTCGGCACAACGATTCCACCAGGGAGCACTAGGTCTCTCGTTTGGGTTTCATCCACCTCAATTAATCTCGAACCGGACCGTCCCATTTTGCACAGCGACAATCGGAGATCGTCGGTCAGATCGTAGCCGCGACCGATCACCGAGACTGCCTTCTCCGCCGCCGATTGTGCATCCATAAGCTTCATACTGACAGCCGTTAGTAATCTCCGACAACTCAGAGATTCAAATAGGAACTTCCACGATTCTATACCACTGATTTGGGCTTAGGTGAATGAACTGAAAATCAAGAGAAATAATAGTATACAAAGAGAGAGGGAGAGTTGAATCGGTCACGGCTCGTGAAGGAATTGACGGTCGTGGCTTCTGTCGTCTTCCATGGCAACTTCCTCCGCTGGCAGTGACTTGAAATTGTCCGTGTTTTCATATTTCTAGAAGGGCGACTGCTCGGCGGTAAAAGTTAAGCTTTAAGGTGCCACGTGGCTGCACGTCATTGTTTAGTCAAGGATAAACGGAGTCGTTTAATACTTTCCACTTCAACATGGTCCCACCCACGGCATCACTCTTTTTCTTTTATCTTTTTTTCTTTCTAAGCAAACTATTGGACACAAGGAGTGACTCTCAATATATTCAATTTTAAATATTAAATGATTAAGACGTTTATAGTACATTAATTTAAAAATTTAGTCTCAATCGTTAGATTAGATCCAATCCGACGGCCAATATTCTTATACTAAATATAGTTTTTGTATTATCCAATGAATTACAAATCAACATCCCAAATCAAATTAAATAGAAATATATCGTAACCTGTCAATTTTAAGCTATCAAATGATGGTATTTTATACTATGAAATAACAAAGTTTAGGATTTAGAATTCATTTGCTTGAGACGACGGCAGCCCTAAAAGTAGCAAGGCAGTCATGGTGCGGCGCGATTCATCTAAGGCTAATCTCAGAAGTTCAATGACATTTGCTATCGCAACTAAGCTATGTGAATTATCTATTTGTTGTCTTTATCCTTACGTCGTAAAATTTCATTGTCATGATTTTTCTTTGAATATCTGGCTTATAATATGGTTCATATTTATTGATATCTATATTTGATTATTCAAAAAATTCTAGTGTTTCATTTTTCATTTTAATTTTAATGTTTTATACATGGTGGAATAAATAAATTTTACTTTTCAAAGTCCAATTTTATGGTATTTATCAGTTGACTCAATAGCTCATATTAGTATACTATCTAATATTCAGATTATAAATAGAGTTTGTACTTGCTTAAATCAATCACTTGTTATTTTGAGTATGGGATGATGCCAATATGTTATAATGGTCTTATCTTTATATTACTAAGCTAGCTTTTTTATTGGTAATATATTTTGAGGTAAAAAGTATCCTTTTATATCTTTAAATTAAATCAAGTTTTTTGATTGATTTAATATATCTTAATGCCAAATCATTAAATTCAAAAGCCCGTGCCTTCACTTTTTTATTGTAATAACGAACAATTCTTTATTGATAGGCTACTATCCAAATGGATGCCACTTCTCTAGCTTTCTCTAAGATATTTAAATTTTACCTTAAAAATTGAGAATTTAAACTTGAAAAAAAAATTTTTACTTAGTAACATAATAGTTTTATTTTCACTGAGATTATTACTTTTGTTCCAAAAGATAGATTGAAAGGTATCTCTCAAATAGGTTCTCTTTGAGTCATTTGATAAACCAAAAGTATAAATAAGAGCTCGTCTACCTAAGCGCCTCCAGCATCGTCTAACTTAGTCTTCAACCCATTGATTATAATTCGATTTATCACTTCTACCTATCCATTTGTTTGAAGATATAAAATTGATGTATTAACTAATTTAATATCAAGGCCATCATAATACTTTGTGAACCATTTTATTAAAGAATTACATACAATTACTAGTTATTATAACCTCTGGTATCCCAAATATGTAAAAAATATTTTTGCACATAAATTTGATTGTATTTTGCTCTATAATTTTAACTAATGGAGAAATTTCAATACATTTTGAAAAAAAAAAAATCTAGTGCAACAATAATAAATATTGTTTGACCGATTGCTACAGGGAATAGATCGAGCATATCTAGCCCACATTGTATAAATAGCCAAGAAGCCTGCAAAGCTTACAGTTTCATACATGGTTGGCTGGGTATATTGCCATAAATTTGATAATTTTTACATTTTTTTTAACTCCATTACATCCTTCATGATTGGCCAATATTAGTCCTATCTAATAATCTTGAAGGCTAAATTTTTACCTCTCAAATACACCCTGCATATGCCAAGATGTACTTTATTGAGACCATAATCAATTTCTACTGAAGTTAAGCAACGCATATTGAGTATATAATAACCCCTTGTATACTGTGACCGATCCACCAAAGTGTACCAACTAGCTATTTTTTGAAATCCGATTTGCCTTTGTAGGATTGCTCAAAAGCGTTCCAATTTTTAGTTACTTAAAATAAGAAGTTATCCAAATTGCTTCATCAATACTTGGAGAATTTCATCTTGTTCCTCAATATTAAGTCTTTAAAGAACCTCTCTTATATACCAAGCATATTGTTTCAGGTATTCATATATTTCTATCTTACAAAGTCAATCAAAATTTTTAATTATGTTCTCTAGGGATATGGATAATTTCAATCTTATCGAAAAATGATAAAAGATCACATACCATACTGAGGTATTTGGCCAATACCAAGTTTAATATGTCAAAATTAATTAGCATTTGATTAACCACTAATTAAAAGTCATTACAGATGATCGGGTTTTTAACATAACATTCTTCGGCCAATTTCAATCTAATTAGAAAAGTCTCGTATTCTGCCACATTATTGGTATTTTATCTCAAATCTTTTCGATGTAGTTAATACTATTTCAATTCCGCTACCTGATTATGAAAATGCTCCATCAACATGCAGTTTTTATGTGAGCTGTGACCTATCAAGTGTAGCCTCATGTGTTCATCTATTTTTTCTAAGATTGAGGTCGTTGATTTAACAATAAAATATGCTAAAACTTGATCCTTTGTAAAGGGTCAAGTTCAAGATTCTACTCGGAACTCGCCCAACTCGATATACTATTTGATCAAATATTCAGTTACTTTTGGTTTCTATAAGATCCATTTTAATTGTTGATCTATTAAGTCCATAATTTTATGAGTTTAAAACTTGGGTTAGAGCTTTCTTATAACATAAACTAAGCTAAAGCAACCTTTTTTTACCTGTACATATCAAGCCTCCTAATCAAACAAAATCTCACTTACATAGCATACCGTTCGCTAAATTCCTACATCTTCTCTAACCAAAATAGTACTCAAGGTTATTTTTAAGAAGGCTAGATAGAAATGTAGTTCCTCATCCTCTATAGAGGCAGATGTGTCAAATTTTGTTTTAACACTCTAAAAGCTTGTTGGTATTCATCTGTCTAACAAAAACCATTGATCTCTACTCCTCTTAATGCTTTGAAGAAAAACAAATATTTCTCTATTGGCTTTACTACAAATCGAGATAGTGTGGCAAGTTACCTAGTTAACCTCTAGATTTTCTTATTAGTTTGAGGTGGTTCCGTATCTATTATGGTCTTAATTTTCTTCGGATTCACCTCTATCCTACATTATGAGACGTTGAATCCCAAGAACTTATCAAAAATAACCTTGAATATGCATTTGGTCGAATTTAACTTCATTTGGTATGTTTAAGCACCTCAAATGTCTAGGCCAAATCATTAAAATGGTCGTTAGCAAGTATGCTTTTAATAAGCATGTCATTAACACACACTTTCATATTTATTCTGATCTATTGCTCAAATATTTTGTTCACCATATTTTGATATATTGCTCTAATATTCTTCAAATTGAACAATATTATTTTATAGTAATATGTTTCTTGATCAATCCTGAATAAAGTTCTCTCCTCATCCTTCAAATTCATATGGATTTGAGTTTAATTAGAGTAATCATCCATAAAGCTTAGTAGCTAGTTTACTAATATTGAGTGCACCAGTTGATCAATCCTTAAAAGTAAAAAATTATCTTTCTGACATACTTTATTTACATCTGTAAAGTCAATGAATATCTACAATTCTCTTTACTCTTGTTGACAATGACTATATTTGATAACCAATTAGAATAGTTTACTTCACTGATGAATCCTATATCAGTTAATTTTTTGATCTCTTTATGGATCGTTATAAGTTTTTCCACATAACAATTTTATCTTTTTGTCTAACAGGCTTATGTTTAGGTGTGAGGCTTATCTTATGAATCATCATTTCCATCAGAATGTCTGGCATATCTGTTGGAATTCAGGCAAAGATGTCTATGTTGTTCACTGAAAACTCAATTAATCATTGCTTTAAGTCTCGGTCTAGTAAATAACTAATCTGAATGTATTTATCCGTATTTGATAAATTTAGAGGAATTTGAAAAGGTGACTTTTTGGGTTGAGCCTATTGAAGACAAGTCTCATCCCAAAGATCAAATTTCTCAACTAATTGTGAAGGACTTGAACAAGTTATTTGCATCAAGTAGCAATTTTGTCTGATGACCTAACCTCCTTTAACTTTTTTAACCCTATATCTAGTTGAAAATTTTATTTTAAGATGTGAGATTAAAGTGAATGTTTCAAATGTGGTTAAGCATGATCAGTCTAATATAACATTGTAAACCGAGAGAAGATTAGTAATTAGAAAAGTTAGTTAATGGAAAGCCATCATTAGATATGTTCCCATTGTAACCTCTAGATGTTCCCTTTACTTGGATCAGCTCATTATCAAATTTGTATAGTGGTTTGTATGATGTTCCATTGGATTGCTTTTGAGTCCTAATTTTATGAGTGTATTAAAGTAAAGAATATTTCTCGAACTTCCGTTATTGACAAAAACTTGTTGCAATTGATAATTATGGACTCCGTCTAAAATGAGTGTTGATGCAATAAGACGATCAAAATTTGGAGAGATTACATGTGCCATATTATTGTTATCAAATCTAATGATATCATTTTCTACTCCTAACTTCTATGTCTTACTGGAGGAAACCTTCACTATATGATTTGGAGTCTTTTTACTTGTAGGTCTAGTCGATACCATATTACTAATTCTTACCACCACTCAGTTTTGTGATTACTTAATCTGCTCCTCATCATCTTTATTACTATTTGAGGCGAACCTAGGGTTCTGCACATATCTTTTAAGGTACCACTTTTGTATTAAGGCCTCAATCTCCTTCTAAAGTATCTGACAGCCTTTAGTATTGTTCCTTAAAAACAATGATAGAAATAGTATTTAGGCTAATTAGCTCATTCTGGGTTCTTGACTAGTTTGGCCACTTCGAAAATTTTTTTGTTATATATCTATATCAAAAGGTTCATATGAGTGTCATTCAACAATGGGAAATTCAACAACTTATACTCTCTACAGACACCTAACTCAATTCTCTATTATTTTTTAAAGTTCCAAGTGAAAGAATTTCCGCCTCTTCTCTTCTTTCCACTACCGTTTGATATCGAATGATACTCATAATCTAAGCACTCTAACCGTTTTGCCTCATTAACTTCTATTGTAATTTAGGCCCGATTGATAACGTCACCTGATTGAATGGTAATCATGAAAGTATTCAACTTCACCTTGTCAATGAGGTTCGGTATGCCTTGGCCTCAACATTAAATCTTACCAAAAAGCGCTTAGAATCTCATTGGGAGCCTATCAAATCCCGAAAAGGTGTCAAGATTACTTTTCTTTCCTTCGATTGGAGTCAAAATGGGATAGAAACTAATCTATCAGTTCTTGAAAAGATCAGTTAAATTTGGCCCTATCTGTAGACCAAATTCTCGCATCTTTCTTTAAAGTTAAAGGGAAGCAGAAGCATATCACGGTATTCTCTAGGTTTTAGAAGTTGAGCAATGTTCAAATGTGGTTCAAATGATTTATTGGATCAATACTTTTGTCATATGGCTCCAACATTGAAATTTTAAATTTATAGGGGAGCCAATACCTTTTTATTTCCTTAATAAAAGGAGTACAACCTAATTTAATCATCAGCCTATCAATATTTCCTCAAAATACCTACTATTCAATTCTTTTGATTCTTTTCCCCACTTTAATTGTGAAGTCAATTTTTTTAGCATTAATGAATATCCTCAATACTAAATAATTAGTAAATATACCAAATATCTGCTTAGTTGGAAGGGTTTTATGCATGTTATTACATAACCCTTCCCCTTTGATTGATGTGCATATGAAATCTTGGGTATACCAAGTATTCTATTGCTCGAGATTCTCTTCCCAAGCTTCAAAATTCAAGTGTTTTTCGAGCTATGGATAAGTAACATGGGTAGGTGCCTTGAGAGCCATTGGGATCTTTGATCGAGAGTGACCTCTCTTCGAGATGATTTTCTTCCCTTGCGAACCTCTCCTTGAGGTTGGTGCCTGCAAATGGAGGACCTCCGCTCTATGAGTTTGGCCCTTGACTTTATCCTATATAGATTTTAGCATTTTTGACATATCATGAATCTGGGCTATGAAAACCCCAATATCTAAATTGGCCAATGAATGAGCACTCCTTTGACTACCTTCTTCTAAAATGATAACTTGAGAAAGAAAATCCTTGAGTGGTTGACTTGATTACTTGTATGCTAGTGTGTTCACCATCTTTACTTCATTGGATAAGAGAGATTTTCAACAAGTGTGAAATGAATTAGGGGAAACAGATAGCTTGATCTCTTTCTTATAAATGGAGCCAATGATACGTACTTTAGATTTTAATAACTGTTTGAATAAAGTTAAGTCAGATCTTTGGATCTCAATATCTAAATCTTACAAATTGTAACATTTAACAAGATATCAAAAATATAAATTTACTTTCTAGTATATTTTTTGACACTCAAATCAAAAATATTTCTTAAGAAATAAAAAAAAAAGGAGGAAACTAAAGGTAAGAGAGAGAGAGTCAAGAATTAGAGGGTTAGGATTTGTTACCTGTGGAATTTGTAAGTAATTAAAAGTCAAGAGCTCTATAATACTTCTTCCCGGATTGTTCTCCCTCTCTACCAGTTTTCAAAGGAAGTGGAGTAATGTATTGCTTTGTTGCTAACTTGTAGCTATTTTCCTAAAAGAGAATGATTGTTCATTCTAATGGTTACACTCATTGGGAACTGAATTACCCAATCATTTCATAAGCTTGGGGTTAATACTTGAACATTATATATATTAACAGCTTGTTTGATTCTTTCGTTCATTTCTTAATTTATATAACTATTTGTCAAGATTACTACCTGATTTAATTAATTATGTCGCCATTCGATACCTTAGTCTTTAATATCTTTAACAGTCTAGTCATTTGATTACTTAATAATTTGGTCGATTGGCCAGATTCCTTTCTGATATTGGTCCAGTAACTCAGTTGATCTATCTCTATAAATTCCTTATTTGTGGGCTCCATAAATTAATAGGTTGGCCTAGTCTTATGTTATACAATATCCAATATATATATATATATTGATATCATTTATATTTGGCTAGATTATTAGTTCTGTTTTAAATTTATATTATTTGAAAATAATACATATTAAAGGGATAAAACAAGCATGCTTCTTATTAATTTATTCTTCTCTTGTCCAAACTTAATATAAAAGTGTTGAGTTTGGCTAACATTCACACGAACCCAAATCCATCAACCTTAGGTTGATACCAAAATAATGGATTCAAATTATTAGAGATCGAACTATCAACCGTCAAGTCTAGGAATTGGGGCTCCATCAATTAACACAAATTCAAAGTACTTAATGATAAGTTTAATGACTTAGTAACTAGGTGACAAAGTCGTTAAAGAACTAAAAAAGTCAAAATACGATTGTACTAAAAACCAACTAATAAAGATAAATTAGAAAAGGTAAGTCAAGAAGAGTGGATAGTTAAGTTAGATAGTCAATCCCATATACTTAGTTAATTTTTTGATCTTTTGATACTAACTCATCAGTAATACCAAGCTACCAGATCAAAACAACCAAAGCCATAGACCAGAGTCATGGATGCCAACAACAGAGGAAGCTCCACGTCAGCATAATCTTCCAACAAACTATTTAAAACTACCTACTAATCCCACATCTTTGAATATGATGGTTAAATCCTAAAATCAAAGAGATACAGCCCATTATCAAGACCATAGTTAGCAAGTTGTTTGAAACTATTAACTAAGCCCACACCGATAAACATGATGGGACATCCAAAAATCAACAAGAGCCACTCACTAAGTCATGTTCACTTATATGGTAGTTAATTTTGAAAATAGTATCTCTTCAAAAGGAAATCGACTACTGAGGAATGGTGAAAAACCCTTCAGAAAATAAATAATTAGTCACAAAGGTTACTCAACTGACCTGAAAACAACCCTTGTGCTCTTACAAATATAAATCCCTTTAGCAATGTAAAATCATTTGATGATCTTAGATCTTACAATCTTACAATAGAAAGATCCGAATATCAGGGTATCTTGTGATCCCAACAATAGAAAAAAAACTTTTAGGGCATCCGATTACAAGCTAATCACGATGATCTCTAAAGTACAGTTCCATAGCACTCAACTTGTACTAAAGAGATTTAGAACTTACCCTCTAAAACACCTCCTCCCTACCAAATTATCTCAGAACTTAATCCTTCAATTCTCTACACTCTTTCTCTCCTTCCCTAACTCACTTGTTAAAAACACATTGCTAACTTAAATATCAGAAAATAATTTGGAGAGTCAGTCCTAATCTTCTAAGGCTCTCATTCTAATTTGTGATGTACACTGTCTGAATTAGAAGTTCTAATTACTTCTCAAGCTAGATTTTAGATTCCAAGTATACATGCTAGTCAATGTGTTTCTCCAAAGTAAGAATAACACATCTACAAAGATCTACAACAAAGGTCATAAACAATACTCAAGCCTAAAAGTGTTCCAACCACACCTCAATAGAAATTCTAGCTTGCAATGCCTCACAGGATAATGTCTACCACCAAAATGACCAGTTGGAAACAAACACAAACTTGGCCTCCATAGCAGCCCAACTTCATGTGACAACCAATATGCTAGAGTTATTCTAAGAGAGAGTTAACAGATAATCATTATAAGACCAATTTCCAACTCCCCTAGACATCAACTTTGAGGGATATGTCAAAAGAAGATCTAACCTTAAGGAAGGCACCCAAACGAATATCTTCTAAATTTACTCGTGTCGATGGTAGAGCTAGTGCCTCCCGGACAAAACAACAATGGAGACATAAACTCAGTATCTTCTAGATCCAATCCAATGCCTCCTAATTAAAAAGATAGATCGACAATGAAGATCTAGAGTCAACAAACAAATGTTACAACTCGAGACCCAAGGATCCAGATGAAGATAGGTCATATGGAAATAAAAGGTTATGTTCTAGTGTATGTTGTCATACACACCTGAGAACATCAACATTTCAAATCTCGAATAAATATATCAATCCAAAATCTTATCAAAGCCCTCGATAAGCAATATCCTCTATAAAGAGCAAAGAGATGATAGAATGATTGAAAATTGAGTCTTTGGAGAAGAAGTGACCAGATAGATTGTCCTAATAGGACAAACAAGCCAAACCACCTTTGCTTCAAAAATTCTAGAATAATCCTTTCCTAAAAAATCAAGATGCTCATTGTTTAAATGTCTGATAAAGGCAATGATCCAATAAATTACTTGAACGATTTCCATACTCTCATTCAATTTTAGGATTTAGGGGACGTAATACTTTGTTTGTGTTTCCCTGTAATGTTAAAAGGATATGCTTAGACTTAGGTCAATTAGGTAGCACCAAACTCAATTAAATCCTTCCAGAAGCTTTTCTAGCACAATTTGTTGCCAGTAGGTAGGAAGAGAAATTTTATTAATATAAGGTAAAAGTTTTAATTTATAATTTTGATCATAATTAATTAAATTAAGATAAAAAAAAATTTAAGGTCAAATAAAGAATTGACAATATTCTGATCAAATCACATCGAGTTGAGTAATATCTTATCGGTGAACAATACGCACACGTGTATTTTGGACAAAAAGGCTATACCTTAAGGACACCTTTGGAGCGCTCAAGCATACTTTTGATAGATTATTCACACCTGATGCATACCCGAAAGATACTCATGAGTGGTTTTGATAGATTGCTAGTACCTGAGGGACGCTCATGCGCCATTTGGCCATTATCTTGGTGCCTGATTGCGCATAAAAGTGATCATACTTGATTCCTATCTAACTTGTGAATGACACACTAAGTTGCTATAAAAACACATTTTTTGGCCAAATTTAGATTATTTTAAGCAAGCATTTAAGAGAGGAGAGAGATATGGTCTAGAAGAAGAGAGAAAAGAAGAAAAAGAAACACAAGAAGTGAAAATTCAAGATCAAATCAAGTAATCTTTAGGTAAAATTAAATTATGACGAGTGTATTTAATACATCTTTTTTATCTTACTGATCTTTTTCTACTTTTTTAAGTATTTATTATTTTAAACACTCATACATTAATATTTTCTTAGTTAAAGAGTTTATACTTTATATACTT
>JAODPA010098318.1:0-21869 GCA_025585075.1 Nepenthes mirabilis
TAATAGATCTATATATGATGATATTTTGAGTTAAATATCACATTATTAGAGAATATTTAATAGTATCTTTTAAATATTTTTCTTTAAAGTCCCATATGAAATGATCGTATGCTCGAATCATATTTCAACTATACAAGTAATCACGGGGTCAGAAACCAAAGAATTCCCACCAAAGAGAGCTAATAGCATGTGAACATTTCCGCGACAATCTTACCAAATTCGAAAGTTTAGCCTTGGTTGCCAAATTCAAAAACAACAGGATTAATGGCAAAGAATCAAATGTCACCGACTCGAGATCACAAAAGCAGCTGCGATTATGGAAAAGAAGACCCTTTTTCCTATGGCTCACTGATATGCCATCCAGGCTCTCGGAAACGGCTAAGCGATTTGAATCTGGCAAGAGGGATTTGGTCACTGATATATATATCTATCCCGGTTCGGTGTTGAATCCAGTTCCTTCAAAATCTATTGGAAATATGTTGCTTACTGCTTTCGGACAACAGCAGAAAGTTGCTTCTCCAGCTCCACCAAGCTGGATAGACCAATCAGAATAGCATGTAAGCAAGCGGCAGAGCTTGACTAGTAGTCAGAACACATACGAATGAAAATATCAATATTGATATCGAACATATCAAACAATCGGCCGATATGTCGCCATATCATGAGATTGCGACTATGTTGGATCAAGGGAAATATACGTATTTGGGGGTAATAATCGATATATTATGGCCGATATTTCATTCTACGATCAGAACGCTAAAGCACAAAAGAATCCAAACAAAATACTTACATCTCATACTTACGAAGAGCTTCGTTTCGTTTTGCTTGGTACAAGTCGGTGTCTTTAGGGAGATTGTTCAAAGAATTAGCTGACAGATGAAATAATACCAATGCATAAACAAGAAGAGACGGTCAGTGATCTTCAACTTAAACACACCAGGAGAACACAGTTATGTCGGTTCAAGAAGATGAAACCACAATTCTTAAAACAAGGAGAAGCTTTTTGACAACACTTGCATGGAAACACTACTCAGAGGGAAAGAAAAAATATATATAAGGTTGTTCGAGCATCTACGTATCAGTGCTGAGAACATTAAGAAGTGGAGCATTATATGATATGATTCATATGAGGAACATTTGACCAGAGCATTATTTCTCAGACCTACCAGGTTCATTGGCAAAACCTGCACTATAGAGTTTCAGGACGGATCCTAAAAAGTTTCCCATTGAGATCAATACACAAAGTAATCTTACAAAATTATCATGATACTTTCATAGTTCTACTAATTTTTGTGACAAGATAAATTAAAAATATTCATTTTTTGTTGTTTTTGGTAAAAAAAAAGAGTGAAAAATCGATTAATCTCATTGAGATGAAGAAATCATGACGATCAATAAATAAATTCAGTAAGATCAATAAAGAATTTATATTCAATTACTAATAGATTTGTATCTAATTTCTTCTTATTTATATTTTTAAATGGGGTCAGTTGACTCGACTAATTGAACGGTGGATCTGCCCTCGGTATAGATTACAGATTTACACCTGCCGTTTCAAGAATAATCCATCTTTAACATATTTATGCCAAAGTAAAGTTCTTGCAAAGTAAAAAAGAGAAAACCATGGATAAATTCTTAAAGGCATCAGACAGTAGACATAAGCACTTGTGAGACTGTTTCTAAAACTGAACATGACGATAACTCTAGCATTGCACTAAGGTTCTCCTTCTGATATTATAAAAGACAGTCTGGTACAGAAAACTCCTGTTAGACGCATGGCCAAAGGAAGAGCGGAACCATGTTGGGTCTATTGTACGCGATATTACCTTACATCATAAATAAGGAGCTGTTATAGTCCATTTGAGAGGCCTATCATACTTCTAACGGTGATATTTCATCTTGGAAACTTGGATGGTTAAAAAAATAACATGGGTCAAATACATTTTAATTTGTTGTCATAATACTAACCGTCCAAGTTGTCAAAATAAAATCCTTATCATTTGAGTGTGATGGTAAATAAAATAAGAGATCAACCTAACAGGACTCATATGCAAGAAACCATTTTTACGACTTAAACCATTTACCACCAAGTCATATAGGAACAGCTCTACCGTTTCCAATATTAGCAGTACAATAACTAAATATAAATTACATAGAAAATGCGACTTACATGTAACCGGTGCTGTTAGCTTTGGCACTTGAACCTTCTGAGCGATTAGAGGAGTCTCTCTGCTTAGCAGCTGCCGTTCACCCTGCTCAAAGCAAACAGACACATGCTCAGTTGAATCAACCACAAAGCGCACATATCCACCCATTGTCAACAAATTACTCGACACATACAGCAAATGAACAATCACAGCTGGATAAGTACCTTCACCTTCTCCCTTCTCTTCAGTATCTTCACATGACATTTCTTGATGTAGTGTGTCAAATGATATCGAGAATGCCTAGAGCATAATTGTTCACAGATATCGGGATTCGCAGAGAGCCAATCAGAGATATCTTTTGACTTAATTACATCATTTGTATCTAGAGACTCTAACCAAGAGTAAACTGGTAACCATTGATCAGTTCGCTGGAACCGAGCAGGATTTTCCCCACGACTAACTTGCTTTTCCTGCCACCAGGATGGAGAAAAAGTATGATGCAATATACTACAAGTTAGACATATTAGTTAAAATTGACTTTATGAAAGATAAGATTAGGGAAGGTCATTTAAGGTGGTTAAAACACTTAATACAGGGCAAATGAAACACCTGTAAGGAACATGAGTTAGTTGTCACTGAAGAAAGAAATGAATAGATGGACCAAAGAATACTTGGAATGGTGAGATAAAAGTGATTCCACGCTGAAAGGATATTACACAAAATCAAGTGGAAGGGCAAAAACTAATTAATATATCAAATCCCACTTCAGAAGATTCAAAGCTTGCTGTTATCATATATGACATACACATCATGGAAAGCCCTAATGTAGGTCATGGCAAGAAAGAAACTCCATCTGTTACAATTATAATTCCAATTCTCATCCTCCAGTCAGAATCTATCTTTCCGTCTCCCATTTTACACTAAAAAATCAATAGAGAAATTGTATGAGTCCAAAGATATGGAGGCAACTAGATACTAAAGACAATTCCCCGAAATAACTTGGCATGTATTTCGCAAAAGAGTTGGTTTTGGGTAAGCCAAAATCAGGAGTAGAAATTTGAAGGAATGATTCACATTCCAATTGTCTAATTTGAGGGAATCTCATTTCTATTGATAAAACAATGAAATTATCCCCATTCTGATTGGTCGCTTGGAATTTCACTTATTCCTCAATGTCACTATAATTTCCAAATTTCAGTACCACAATCTCTCCTCTTCCTCTCAATCACCACCGCAAGCACTACCTCCCTCTTAACTATAGTCGTCGTCAACCAATACATACCACCACCATCACTAGCTTCAGCCTGTCACTACCACCACAAGTCCCCACTCATCCAACCCNACCACCACCTCTCCAACTACAACCTTGCAACCTTGTTACCACCTTACATCAACCATCCATCCCCCCACTGCAACCACCACCGCTACAACTCCCAACATTGACCCAACCACCACCAGCACCATCTATCCAACTTCCATCGCCACCACATATTTTATCATATTCTAGTTCTAAAATATTAGGAACAACAATCATCTATAGTTTCGTTACACTTCCTGTTTTAATTTGATCCCCGCAAGGAACATTACAATTTTCCACTAGCAGATATTGTTACCCATCCAAACAAATAAAAAAAAAAATCCTTCAACTCAATGAAATTCTGTCATTCCAAAAATTCCAAATTCATGGTTCCCAACAACCCCAATAATTCCATATTCCTTTGGGGTAGGTAATAATTATTCGACATTCAATCAAACGCAAGAGTCCTAAATCAAAATTGAACTATTTGCATAATGTTGGGTCCAACAAAATTTTAAGCTAGTGTGAACCTCCCAACCCGACCCATGGATGTAATAGGAGGCCCAAAACTAATCAAGATAAGCCGACAAATGCAGGCCCAATGGCACATAGCCAAAGAAAAAGTTTAACAAACAAGTCTCAGCCATAATCGGGACCAGTCAGGCCAATTGACAGGGTATTGGGCAGTTAAGATTTCAGAGCCAGACCATACTTCCTGAAGTAGTTAATGCTAAACCAAAAGTGCAAGTTAAAGGATACCAAGTAGCTTCACAAGGCAGCTAACTCCTTATACTTTTTATTTTGTGTCCCGGCCAGTTGTCCCTTAGCAACACACGGTCTGCACGTTCCCATATGAAGAGCTCATACTATTATTCACAACCCAAAACGTACATGGTGGTAATTGACCTGAACAGCCAACAACCAACCCAACTTCGAGATTGTAGCACATAACCCACTACGGGAAAACTACCCGTACATTAGCCTCCACACCTATATAAATAACAAACCCCTTAATACAAAAAAGGGGATGGATCAGAATTTTATTCAAGAATCCGAAGATATTATCATCTTGCATCCTTACAAACTCAAAAACTTTTAAAACTTCCGATCACTAGTCAATCATTACGATATCTAAGGTTCGATCCCACGACACTTAGCCAGCACAACAAAGATAAAGAGCTCGTCCTCTAGAACACCTCATCCTCCCCACAAAATTTCATTTGAAGCTTAGCCTCCAATCCTCTACTCTCTCCCTCACCCTAACTTGTTTGTTAGGTGCTATTATTGACTTAAGCATTTAATGATAACCCGAATAGTTAGCCCTAAGTCCCTTGAAGCTCTCGTTTTGGTTTGTGATATGCATGATTTGGGTCAAAAGGTCCAATATTTGCATAACTGACGTCATTTGTTGGAACTAGTTAAGGAACTCCTTCCTACATAACCTTATCCCCACAAAGATCAACAGAAAAACCAACATGTTAAATACCAAAGTTCACAACCAATCGAGTCAAGTTCCACAAGGCATTTCCTCTAAGAATGTCCCTTCTAACAATGAAAGTCAAATGAGTAATCATTCACCAGTAGCAACGGACATGGGGGCTATGGCCACACAACTGCAGGATATGTCCCAAATGCCGAAGTCCCCATGGGACAGATTCTGGGACTAGCGTCATCAGGCTGAAGCCCCTTTCCCACAAGCTATGACTTCAAAAAGGAAGTCAAAGAGCAAAAAAGTGGCCTCCAAAAAGGCATAGACCAGGCCCAAGTCACCGATGGTCTATAACGTGCACTATCGACTAGTCTCCTCGCGCCTCAAAGACAGCCTAAACTTTGGAGATAGTGACGAAACACCAATATGCAGAATCCCCGACACGCTCCGGAATCCAAACAGCATTCTCTTTGGGAGGAGGGATCGTGTAGTAGAACCATACACATCCTCCTAGCTAAGTAGATACCAGGCGTATCTACCAACCACTTAGAATTACGGACCTTCCTCAATATAAAGAAAATAGGTTCCACAACTAAGGTGGACGAAAGAATTAAATGAATAGAAACAAATCTTCCGAAGGAACAATTCTAACCACATAGGCCGCACTCTATTCACCTCTAACATACGGAGGCATGCCCTCCCCCAAAAATTCAAAATGCCAACTTTGAAACCATATAACGAAAATGTGGATCCCATAGGTCACCTTGATCACTTAAACACCCATGCTTTAGCGCCTAATTGTGGCTCCTACCCTATGTCTATGTTTCCCATTAAAGGGAGACGTTAGAATATGATTCTACAAGTTAAGACCAAATTCCATTAGGGCATTCCAGGAATTTTCATATCAGTTCTTGTCCCACTTCGTCTCAAGCTGGAGGGAAGAAAAACATCCTTGCCATTTTGTTAGGATCACATAGCCCTGACCGAGAGCCTAAAGCACTTTATCAACCGCTTCAATGCAGAAGCTCGGAACACCTGAAAGCTTACCAAAGATGCAAAGCTAGATGCCTTTATGGCGACCACAACAAGACCCCAAGACATTCTTAGAGGCAGAGGCAATTACCGAGCCCTTATTGTAACGAAACGAGCCAACATTGTGAAGAGGCCAAACTATGAATTTTATCTGGGACAATTCGGTGGAGGAAGGCAGAGGAACAACAACCACCTGACCCATGACTTACCGAAGCAGCAAAGGACTAGGCCAGATGCACACCAAGCATTCAAGCCACTATACCCTAATGTCCCTCACTGATACCCAGACAAATGTCTAGATGCAGATCCAAAATAAGAAATTAGTAAAGTAGCCCAAGCCGGTCAATGACCTAGAGAGAGTAGATCAATCGAAATATTATCACTACCACCAATCATTAAGCTACAGCATATAGGACTGCATGACCTTCAGAAAAAGATTGAGGCCCTAATCTAGAAGGATACCTCAAAAATACCTGCAAAACCAGGACTTTGTCCTAAGAAAGGACCACAATAGCAAAAAGCCACTTCAGCAACCACACAACTAAGTGATAGCTAGAGTCATTGGCATGATATCAACAAGGACGGTAATAACCACGACTCAAGAGCAACAAGACAAAGATTCTCCCAACAATATGCAGAAATTAAGGTTATGAAAAATAAAATCATTAGTTTTAGTGATGACGATATGACTCGTGTAATATTCCTTCATTCTGATTCTCTTATTGTACCAGCACTCATTTTAGACAAAGTTTAGAACTACTAACTAAAAAGAGTCTTTATTAATAATGGAGGCTCAACAAGCATTCTCTATTATTATGTGTTCGTAATGTTAGGGATAAAATGTCATCAAATGGACCTATCAGACGAACCATTATACAGCTCGGACAATGAGCCAGTCCAAGTAAAAGTAATTAGAAATCTTGAAGTTATATTGGAACGCTTCCCTAGCTCACCTCCCACTACTTAACTTTCTTGGTAGTAGATTTACCCATGGTTTATAATGTTATCCTAGGCCAGCTATGATAATGTTCAAAACAAAGTACATTCACCACCATCCCACAGCTAAAGATAATGTTCAAAACAAAGTGCGGAATCAAAGATTTAAGGGAGTATTAGGTCACTAGAAAAATTTGTTATCAAACACAGATCAATGGCTCAATTTCTCCTCTACTAATGGACAACTTCGACCTTAGACACAAAACATCTCAGCAGCATGGTCAATCCAACGAAACACCGGTTAGAGTCCCATTGGACACAAAGGATTTGGACAAGTATGTCAAGATTGGCTCAGCCTTAGATCGGGATTTGGGACAAAGCTTGATAGACTTCCTATGGAATAATCCTAACGTCTTCGCTTAGACACCAGCTGACATGCCAAAAATCCCAACAAAGATAAGAATACACAAGTTGAGCATCATCTCAATACATAAGCCCGCGCGACAAAAGAGACAATTATTTCGTATAGAAGCTGGTGGCCATATAGGAAGAAATCAATAAATTAACTGGTTCGTCCAAAAAGTCAAATATCTAGATTGGCTATCCAGCATGGTTTTAGAAAAGAGGATCAACGAGAAATGAAGAATGTGCATCTTCATAGATGTAAATAAAGTACGTACCAAAGACAATTTTCCGCTCCTGAGGATAGACCAATTAGTAGATTCTACATCAGGTCACCTAATACTAAACTTCATCGATGCCTGCTTGGGATGTAACCAAATCCGAATGGACCTAAAAGATGAAGAGATGACTTCATTTATGACAAATTATGGCTCCTACTACTGCAAAGTAATTCCCTTCAATCTAAAGAAAACTGGCACCATATAACAAAGCCTTGTGAACAAAATGCTCAAGCTGCAGGTTGGCTGGAACATAGAGGTGTACATTGATGATATACTTATCAAGAGCATACACATTAATGGCCACATCAAAGATCTAGCAAAAACATTTGACATATTTCAAATTTACAAAATGAAGCTGAACCCTACTAAGTACATGTTCGGGGCCACTTCGAGCAAGATCTTGGGTTTCATAATTTCTCAACATAGTATAGAAGTTAATCCAGAAAAAATCAAGACCCTCATGGACATGGAACCACCCAAGTCAATCAAGGGCATTCAGAGGCTTAATGGGTGGTTAGTGGTGTTGCCACGATTCATAGCCAAAGCTACTGAAAAATACTTGTCATTCTTCAAAGTCCTTAGAGGGGCTAAGACAAATGGCTTCCGATAGATAGACGAGTGTCAACAACCCTTCTAGGTTCTAAAGGAGTACCTAGCACATCTATATCTGTTGACCTGCCCTAAGGAGAGCGAAGACCTATGCTTGTATCTAGTCATAGGACGCAACCCTCTGTACTATTAGCGTCGAAGAGTTAGGAGTCCAAAGGCTGGTATACTACATCAAAATGATCCTTATTATTTGGAAACCAAGAATACTCAGACCGTGAACGGGCCTTATTATTTGCAACAAGAAAACTTTGGCCCTATTTTCCGGCTCACAAGGTCGTAGTCTCAACTGACCAAACTCTAAGAAGAATTCTTCAGAAATTGAAAGTATCTAGACGTTTAATCAAGTGATCTATTTAACTGAATGAGTTTAGCATAGAGTTTTGAACCCAATCCTTAATGAAGAGCCATAACCTTGCAGACTTTATCATTGAAATGATGACCTTAGGCTCAATAGAGTAGACCACAAAAGAACCCACAAGGACCGCCTCAATATAACTTGTCTCGATGGACCCTCCACATTGATGGGGTGTCACGTCAAATAGGCAACAGCGCGGGAGTGATCCTAAACTCTATTGAAAGTATTAAACTCAAATACTCTGTCACATTTAGGTTCCTGACAACTAGCAGTGTGGTCGAGTATGAGGCTCTCTTAACTGGTTCAAAGATAGCTAAGGAATGTTCCATCAAAAATCTAGCTACATCCAATGACTCTAAGCTAATGGTCAATCATATACTAGCAAAATTTGAAGCCAACCAACAATGTGGTCGAGTAAGGCCTAGATTCTCCTGTTAACCCTTGACAACTATGAGATCGTCCATATCCAGCACGAAGAAAATTGGAAAGTCGATCGTCTCTCTGAGATGTGACATCAAGAAGAAAAGCTATCAGATGATTAGATGGAAGCTAAACAGGTGACGAAGACGGCAGGCTGGTACATGATCATAAACAAATCATTATACTACAAGAGCTACTCCGTATCATATATGCGCTGCTTAACCCGAACAGAAGTTGACTATGCACTTAGAGAAGTGCATCTCCACATTTGCTGGGCACACGTGGAAGGAAAAAACCTCACCTTTAAGATAATAATATAGGGGTACTACTAGCCGACAATGAAGCTCAACACTATCATGCTTGTTAAAAAGTGCATGAACTACCAGATCCATGAAAGTGTCCCAAAATAGCCGTCCACAAAACTAAGGGCCCTTCAGGCCCCTTAGCCCTTTGTATATTAGGGGTTGGACGTATTAGGACCACTTCCAGTGGCATTTGGGCAGTGTAAATTTATCATCATTGATATCGACTACTTTACTAAGTAAGCGGAGACTTCTCTCCTGGCCAAGATCACGGAGCAAAATGCTACCAAATTCCCACACAAAAGCATCATCTTCTGGTTCGAAATTCTAAAAATTAGTCACTGATAATGACGCCCAATTCTCTAGTAGAAATTTCACGAAGTATTGTCATGGCCTTGAAATTCGCCTATTCCACACAACCCATATCCACAAATTAATGGTAAAACAAAAGTAATCAATAGAATGATCATCAATGGTTTGAAGATAAAGCTGGATAACGTTGGAGGAGCCTAGCTTAATGAACTCCCCTTAACAATTTAGGCATATTGAACAACACCTAGAAAGACTACTTAGGAGACACTTTTCAACCTCCTAGAGAAGGTTAGGAGCATGGCTTTAATCCGAACCATAGCGTACCAACAAAAGTTGGCTAGATATTACAATTGAAAGGTAATTGCACGAGCATTCAAAGTTGGTGACTTGCTACTTAGAAGTATCAAGGCCATCAGAAAATTATCACACAGGAATAAGCTATCCTGAGCATGGAAGGGACCCTTCCTAGTGTCCACAATGCTCCAAAACGAGGCACATAAACTATGATCCTACGCTAGAAAACCAGTCCCACGAACATGGAATGTCCTTTACTTTAAAGTGTACAATCAATAAAATTTACTATCAATAATAATCGGAGACTCTGTGCCACCTCATGATGAGATCTGCCATGATTTGCTCAACCTCCTTGTGGTACGAAATCATGGTCACAGGTGGGGCTCTATGTGACTTACCTCTACTAGGATCTTCCATGTCCACATGATATAGTTTGAGAAAGCTTATATGGAAAACTGGGTGGATGCACAGTTTCAATGGCAGCTCCACATTATAGGACACCTTCCCCACCTTCTTCACAATGGGATACAGTCCTTCATAGCATCATAATAACCCTTTGTGTACTCGCCTAAAAACCTTGAATTGTTGTGGTAATAGCCTTACCATCACTAGATCTCCTACTTTGAACTCTAAAGGCCTCCGATGCAAATCGACCCACTTCCTCATCTTCTTAAAGGCATTAACAAAGTAGACTCTAGCAATGTCCATATGCTCATTCCATCCCCTAGCAAATTTTTAGACCGATGGGCTAATACCTATATATCTTATTGCTACTATCTAAGGGGAGAGAGGTTGATAGCCCAGAACAATCTCAAACAGGCTTCATTGTGTCGCCAGGCCTCATTGCATGCTGTAGGTAAATTGTGTCCCATCAAATAGTTTGGGCCAATCCCGCCAATTGGTGCCTGCAAAATGTCTCAGGTACAACTCCAATAAACCACTCACCTTTTCTATCTGGCCATCTATTTGCAAGTGAAAGCTCATAGAAAAATGAAGATTAGACCCCATGAGCTTGAAAAGCTCCCTCCAAAACTCCCCCATGAAACAAGAGTCTTAATCACTGACCATATTCTGAGGAAAACCTCCACACTTCACCACATCCTTGAAGAAAGTCGAACAGCTTCCTCGGCCATGCAGTCCCATGTGGTGGGAATGAAAGTACCATACTTAGATAACCAATCCACCACCACCATGATGGAACCATTCCCTTCCAACTTAGGTAACATGGAGATAAAGTCCATATTGATATATTCTCAAGGTTGCTCTAGAATCATAAAAGGCTCCAGTAAGCCCGTGGATTGCCTTTGTTGCACTTGTCTTGTTGACACATAAGAAAAGTCCGCGCATATCGTCCCACATTTGAGGCCAATAGTACACCTCCTCTAGTAGTGCCACTATACACTTCCAACTTAGGTAACGTTAAGATAAAGTCCATACTAATATATTCTCAAGGCTGCTCTAGAATCAAAAAAGGCTCTTGTAAGCCCGCGGATTGTCTTTGTTCCACTTGTCTTGTTGACACATAAGACAAGTCCGCACATAACTTTCCATGTCGTCCCACATTTGAGGCCAATAGTACACCTCCTCCAGTAGTGCCACTATGCACTGCATCCCTAGATGTTCAACCTACTTTGAGTCATAACATTCTTTCATTAGCTCCCTTAAAAGATTCCCTTACTTGGGCACATAGATGCAATTGCCCACTATGTAGAGTAACCCATTAGTCTCCCAAAATCCACGAGTCTTACCCTTCTTAACCATCTCTACTAGTCTAATGGCTTAAGAGTCAAGTGTCAATCCCTCCTTGATACGGTCAAGAATATCACATGGGGGTCGACTCACTATACAAGTGTGGATTTGAGACTTAGAGCATCCACAATAACATCGTTCTTAACTGGATTGTAGATCATATCATAATCAAACTCGGCCAAGAAGTCCTACCAGTAAGCCTACTTGGGACTTAACTTCTTTTGCTGCTAGAAATAACTAGTCGCCACATTGTCTATCCGAATGATAAACTTACTTTCAAGTAAATAGTGTCTCCAAACATACAAGCAAGTATAATAGCAGTCATTTCCTTGTCGTGTATGGGGTACCACCTCTCTGTGTCATTTAGCTTGCAACTCTTGTAGGCGATAGGATGTTCATCTTGTATAAGCACCCCACCAATGGCAAAGTAACAAGCCATCCAAATGAACTTCAAATGATTTGGAGTAGTCAGGCAATGCAAGGACCAACTCTTCTGTCATGGCATGCTTCAAGTCCTCGAATGTATCCCGACAATCTTGCATCCACTCCCAAGCTGTCTTCTTTTCAATAGATTCATCAAAGAAGTGGCCCTTGCTGAATAATCATACATGAAACACTTGTAGTAGTTCACAAAGCCAAGGAATGGCCGTAACTAGGAGACATTCTCAGGTCGCTCCCACTCTTGGAAAGCCTAAACCTTGGCCTCATCCATGTAGATCTTTCTTCCCCGTATTTAATATTCCAAGAGCATCACCTCATCCTGGGCAAACAAGCACTTCTCTGATTTAATGCAGAGTTGGTTGTCGGTTAGCACCTAGAAGACCTGGCTCAAATGCTCTACATGATCTTGTAGAGATTTGCTATACACCACAATGTCATCCAAGTATACCACAACAAATTTGGCCAAGGGGTGGAAAATTTTGTTCATTAATGTGTAGAAAATAGTCAGGGTATTAATCAAGCCGTAAGGCATGACTAAGAACACAAAAGATCCATACCTTGTGACACATGTTGTATTGGGCTCATCTACCTTCGCAATCCATACTTGCCAATACCCTGATCGTAAGTCTAACTTGGAGAATCACTAGGCTCTCCCAAGACTATCAAAAAGATCCTCCACCAATGAGATTAGGTACTTGTTCTTCACAATTACCTTATTCAGTGACTGGTAGACATATAAGACTTCCATCATGCTTCTTTTGGAATAGAACCGGTGCATCAAAGGAGGCCCTATAAATCCAGCTTCTAGCAACTCTTTAAGTCACCCCCTCATTTCTTCCAACTGTGGTGGAGCCATGCAATAGGTTCCCATGATTGGCAGCTTGGCTCTAGGCTCCAGCTCGATCAAATAGTCAACTTCCGGCTTGGGTGGGAGTTTCTTCGGTAGTTCCGACGGCATCACATTGTTAAATTTTTCGAGCACTCCAATGATGTCATTAGGTGCCTCAAGGGAGCTTTGCACATTCAGTTCCTCCTTCATTGTCGCTAAGTATGACGCCTCGCCCGCCTTGAATCCATTTGAGAACTAGAGAGCCGAAAATATCAGAGCTCCTACCTTCTCCTATTTGATAGGCATGGTATAAGACTGATATCCCATCAAGATCTACATAGTATTATTGCCTAGGAGGGATAGAGGCATCGCCATACCCATAAACTCCATGCCTAGCACCATATGGTAATCACATGTGGGTACCACCATTTAAGTCCACGACGCCCTTCCACTCTCCTAAGCGAATGGTAACACCATGCGCAACACCTAGGATAGGCCGGATGAGGGGTTGACGACCTTCATCCAGCCTAGCTCCTTGGTGTATTATAATCTCAGCCTCGTGGCTTCACTTGCGGCCATGAAGTTATGTGAAGCTCTCATGTCGACCAATGCCTTGGTGATTAATCCATTCACCTTGGCCTACACAAACATCAAGCCTTTCTCGGGCTTGTCCTGCACCTTTGAGGTTTCGTTGGCATTTTCCTCCACATTAGCCCGATTAGAAATCGAATTTCAAAACCACATTGATCCCATATGCACTTCCCCCTGTCTTTTCCTCAAAGGCCAGGACTATGGCATTGAGATGTTTCCGTTGAGGACAGTCCTAGGCATAGTGCTCTTCGCCACAAAGGACGCACTCTAGCTGCCGAAACTTGTGCTGCTCCTTATTCTCAACGTTAGACTTCCTATTGTCCTTCTCTTTGCCCTTGTCTCCATAGGTAAGGCTTACCTCCCTTGGAGTGAGGTTTGTCTCCCCCACCTTAATTGGATATACCCTTCCTTGGCTTTTCCCTTTTTGTGTCACGTTAGAACTCTATCAATGACTCAACCAACGCTATGGTCGAAGCAAGATATTGAGCATTCCTTCTCTTTAATTCTTGTTCCACCCATCCTTGTAAGTAATATATAAAGTAGAATAGGTGATTCTTCTCTTTCATATCAAGGATCTCGAGCATCAAAGTGGAATACTCCTTGATATAGTCTTTGATGACTCCAATGTGCTTAAGGCGCCGCAACTTCATCATAGCCATCTCCTCGGCATTCTCCAACTAGAACTGGCGTTTAAGTTCCTTCTTGAACTCATCCCATGTGACTAGGGTGCACACACCTTGTTCAATATCACCATGATGCCTCCTCCACCATAGCACGGCATCGTGCTCAAGATAGTGTACAATAACTTATTTTTGTGGCATCGTCATTAGTGTGCATTGCATCTAGATAACATTCCGTACACTAAATAAAATTATCGAGTTCTATAGGGTCACACTTATCGGTATACTTTAGGGGTTCCAAGACTTTCACCTTAAGAATGCTGCTTCCCTTTGCACCATTCGCCATTGCCACCTTACTCACGGCTAGATCTACCTCTACCATGTGCATCTTCTCCAGTAAGGAATGGAGTTCCCCCATTATTAGGCCACGAAACTCTTCTATCTCCTTCTTTAAGTAGTCAGCCAAGGAGTTCATTGCTCCATGGAATATGCCGGCCAAGCCTTCACCATCTTTGCACTCCTCCACCCTAGAGTCGACAGTGTTGAGGCGCTCATGAATGTCACCCACCCAATCTCCACTTTAGCTACCCTTGCATCGAGGCTAGCTAGATTGTCCTTAGAAAGAGTTCTCTCCTTAGAAAAGTCTGTCTCTAAGGCATGATCTAATCATACTCATCAACAATCTTAGAAGAGATTACGACCCTTCTTTCGTCATCGGACATAATTACAATCCTTCTCGTAACTTATCTCTAATAACACATATCATGGAATGACACTTTCAGCTAAATCACCTGTGCAGAACTTAGTGTCACCACCACCTCGGATCTACTAAGTCAGCTGAACCCTCACACTTAAACACAAGCTAAATGACTGAGAAGCGAGACACGAACACTAAGAAAAGAGCTTAAAAGCACAAAGAAGAGAGTAGGAGAATGTAGATATCGTATTGCTTGAGAACTCTTTGTTTGGTTAGTTACAAATAAAATCCCCTCTCCCTTTTATAGTGGAGCTTCTTCCCTCCACCCCTTAATCAATGGTCCAGATTATCTCACATAAATGGTTAGGATTGAACTTTTAAATTTTTCATAGAATATTCTTTCTAGATGCCCTTTCTAGAATTTTCCACTATCTTCTTCATTCTAGAATATTTTACTAGAATATCTAAATATTTACAAAAGGGGATATCTCTACACTCCTCCAAGGTTTTCTAAAATATTTTACCCTATTCTAGATGACTCAACTATTCGCAGTAACAATTCCACAATATTGTACAAGTCTGGAGCAATACAAATATACAATTCGGCTCTTGTTGTGGGTCAACCTCCAAGACTGTGCCCGAGAACGGTTCGTCGGTAACATATAGCTTGTTTGCTCGTCTCAGCTGCCCTATCCCAACCAGGCAGGCAAAAGTTTCTAATTCAAAAGCCCAAACCTCAGCGATAACACTTATGGTCACAGCACCAGCCTCTCAATCCTCAGCAGCAATTGCTTAATCCTCAGCAATACAAGTCAGATCCTCGATGTTAGTAATGTTGTTCATCCATTTGGCTAGTTCTTTCTCCAACTCTATCACCTTTCCCACGGCAACAATGGCTCTCGTCATCAAGGCCTTTGCCACTTTGGGTCAGATAAAAAACCTTGGTAGGCTGGTTACTTCCTGCTCCAAGTACAGGATCATATTCCTGACTTGGTCAAGCAGAATTGAAGACTAAAACAAGATGAAAGTTAGCAAATATCATATTGCCACAATACTTGAATCTAAATTAAAGGGAAAAGCAAACCTCTTGGGAAAAGATCTAGTCCTCCCCTGCCTGCCAAAGAGTCGGATATGGGAATAACAGTGGTATAATCTAGAGATTATGCAGGAGGCAGATAGTTGATGGGAGGACTCGACTAAGAAACAAGGTTAGCTACACCAGAAGTTCCATCAAAACACAAATATCCTCTACTTCCCAAAGCAGGCGATCTTGAAGGTACCCCAATGGTACGAACCAATGAAGAAGCAGCACTAGCAGGCTCACTAGAGAAACCACCCAGATCAGGGTGACCACCGTATACAATCAAGGCCCATTCCCCCAAATTGGACCCTTCAAGAATGAAGCAGTCATGAGGGGAAAAAACCCCATCATTGGGGCAGGAATGACATGGGGGATGGCAGAAGGAATATTTCACCTATCACAAAGAGCCAAGATATCAGGCAGGGTCAAAATCAAAGCAATATCGGCGACCTCAGGGGTGATAGTACCCATAGAGCAATGCAGTGCCATGAAAAATAAGGAAGACACAGTTTGAAGCTCTCTAAGCTTACAAATCTAAGGGAAATCCACTTAAGAGCATAACAGTTCACTTTGAAGTGTTTGGCTTAAATGAACCTAGAAACATGTGCCAAACAAGAGTAAACGAAAGGTCACTCAAGCACCAACGAGATGGTGCATTTCACTAAAGAGACACCCTTTGTAAAACATCACAAAGGCATCTCACTATCGAATGCTGTGTTTGGACACAGTGGCTTCTCATTTCCAAAATGGTGCAATTGTGTAAAACCCGGTTTCCATTTGATTTATTTTGATATTATATGTTATTTTGGATATATAGAATATATCAAAAATAATTGTTATATTATGAAATTTTAAAGAATAGGAGCAAGCAAGGCTAGCGCCTGAGCACTGAAAGTCGTGGAGTGGCGCTCGAAGGGCGCCCAAACCAGCGCTCGAGCGTCATTTGCCATGAGGCTGGCGCTCAAGGCACACCTAAGTGGCGCACGAGCGCTAGGTGGCCCATTTAAGCAGCTGCAACGATTGTTCGGTCATTTTGCACAAGAGAAGGAAGATGAGAGAGAGAGAGAGAGAGAGAGAGAGAGAGGGAAGGAGAAAGAGGAGAGAGGAAGAAGAGAAATAGTGATTCAAAATATCCTTTTGTCAGATCTGCTTAGTATGAAATTGAGGCAGGTATCCTTACGTCCTATCCTTGGTCTATCTTTATATCTGATAAACTTTAGTCACATTTGGAGGCTTTAATGTTCATACATACTATTTTTATTTACCCTATTTGTTTTCTTCGTGTATGCATGTTATTTTTACCGATCATTTGAGGGTTTTGTTCAGAATTTGTAAATATTTGAAGGTTTCGTGTATTTTATGAAAAATTTGATATATAATTGAGATAATATATTTGTGTATCAGTATATTTGTATGAAAAAAGTCACGAAAACCTGTATAGACCATGCATTAGTATACATGTATCGCTGCCTAGGGTTTGAGATCTCTACATTTATGATTCGATTCGATATGTGACCCTTTCCCAACGGGAAAAGTTTTGTGACCCTTTTCCGACAGACAAAACTTTATGACTCCCTTTTTTGCCGGTAGGAAAACGCTTTGTTATATAGATAACCCTCCCCATTTGTGTCTTAATAAGAATCATCGTAAGAGAATTGAACGAAACTAATAAATTCGGACATCCTAAGATATCGGATTGACTTGAGAATTGTATCCAATGCCGCAGGTAGCAAAATATAGTGAGCATGTTCCGTATCTATAGGAAAGCGTCTATAGATGGCCTTAACCATAGGTCTAAATAGTAGTTGATATGGTTTAAGGTTATCGAAAGTATGTGTAACCCTTCCTCAAATTGGTCTCTTAGTCTTTGGTTTTCCGATTTCGTACATACTTTGTATTTTGATGTGTTTTCAGCATTGATTTGCATAAAGACTTCGTTGGGAGTCCCAGGTTTGCCCACAAATAGGATTTGGTCAGTTTCGTACATTTGGATATGTGATTTCATTTCGAAATATATTTTGTTCTTATGTGATTTCATTCCGGATGATATTTCATTCATGTGTGATTTTAATCCGGACTTTGTTTCGTTCAGTATATGTTTCGTATGGACTATGATATGATTTAGATTATATAATTTCAATCTAAATCACTTTTTGTTTAGTGTACATCCTGATGAGATTATATTTCGATTTGAATTGTACTTTCAGTACGAGACTACCATCAAACTTTCGGTATCGAATTTTCAGATTTGTATCTTTTACGCATTTTCAATGTATTTATGGACCCTTCCTCTAATTTTGGACATTATTATTTATTATATTATATAGATACTTACTGAACTTTAAGTTCACATTTTTTCTTATTATCCCTTCAGATTGGTGGGCTTAGATACATTGTAGAAATTTAGACGTGATTTGATTACAGCTTCATCTTTTCGGTGAGTATTAGTATTTTTGTTCGGTTATGTAGTATGGGATGCATTTTGGGTATTTGAGACTGGCCGGGTGTAGGCCTACGATTACATATTGAGAACAATTGAGTCGTTGTACATATATTGGGTAATTGCGATTGGTTTGCCACCTCCCTTGCAATATTTGTGGAGCAGGTCGTAGTTATCATATTATCCAAATGAAATTATCAGATGAGATCCTGTGTTGGGTAAAATTTTATTGTTATCATATTGGATTATGTGGTTCATCTGTTAGGTCACGCCCGAAATTTAAATTTGATTATTGTTTTAATTTAATTGGATTTTAAATTTTTGTGAGTTATATAATTATTTGAAAAATATTATTAAGACCTACTTTGATCCGAATTCGTAACAAATTAATTTCGAACAAAACAACTCATCAAAGGCAATCCAACAGCCAAAATGGCAAGTCTAAGTCTAGGAGAAAAAGAAGCCTTCCTAAGGGAAGCAAAGGCACTAAATTTATATCAAGCTCAGATGGCCATCATGATGCTAACATCACCTGGTTCCCACCCAACTTGCAATCCAATTGTAACAAAGGTGGTTGGAACCTAGCTAGGCCCAGATGGCAGACAGATCACCCTCAATGTTTGAATTTGACTCGGATTACAGTCCCAAGCTTAGTAAGCATTTTTAATTGGATCTGATTTACAAATATCAAGCTGAGTTTAGGCAAGGGCCTTGTTTGTCAACGGGCCAAGCTATCAGAATTTTGAAATATCAGACATCCACAACAATATTTTATCCTATGGTCTGCTACTCATACAATTGAACCATGATGAGTAAACAACTAGGCAAATGATCGATCCCTAAAAACCTACGTGTGTCCAATTGAAAATGCATAAATTAAAAGAACAGCTAAATTAACAGTCTGATCCATGTGCAATGGCAACATAAATTGATACTTTATTAGCATTTTTCAAAAATTTGTGCAAGTTACATCTTCAATCAAATATATCAATTCGAGCCCGATACCCAGGGGAAGGAAAGAGAAAAGACAAGCCGGCACCAGAAGGATCTGCAGTCAGTATCTCCTACGAGACCATCATGTTCACCCCCAGCAGCACTTCTTTTTGGAGGTGAAATTGTGTATTGCCACCCCTACAACCCACGACCCCATCAAAGAAGTATACAGGCAATCCAAGCAGCTATGGGGAGTCAGTTGGCCGTTAGACTATAACTCAAATCACTGTGCTGAGAAATCGACAAAAGGAGAGATGCCAATCCAAGGAGGCCCAACAGATCGTTCAGCACCATAGAGTTCGGTCGAATGGTAATCTTCTCGTTCGTCAACCATTCCCATAAGGGATAGGCTAAATAACAAGGGAAGCCATGGAGCCACCAACCTCCCTCAATTGCTCATCGAGACTTGGCAATTTAGTAGGCGGTGCCACCTAAGAAGAAGGAAATCAGGACAATTCCATATCTAAAAGAAAGAAGTCAAGACAATCTTTATCACCAACGCATCACAAGGTGCCTTCATAGATTGTCATCAATCCCTCTTTCAATTTGGACAAATAATCCTCCAAAGGAAGTGTGATTGGAAAGGCCTCTCAAACTTCATTAGTAATGAAAGCCAAAAGCAAAGTGTCAAGAAAACTGAAGACAAGCCTGCCCCTTTTATAGGCATCAAAATAAGTTGAAAACGTTTTGTTTTGGATAACCAACCTAACCAATTGTAACCCATTACCACATCTGCCATGCAAACCTAACACAGACAATATCTGAAACGAAGACCAGTCAAGGCATAGTGATTGAGTGACAATCACCATAACACAAAGATGCAAAGGACTCAGGATTTCTTGGGAAGGAATGCTGAATTTAACAAAAGAAGAGAAGCTGACATGGAGACCCTATTAAACATCCTCAAAGCTCAAATTCAAATATCAAACCTAGGGGGTTAGTGTTGGGTCCGGTAAAATTTTAAGATGATTCGAATCTACCAAACTAACCCGTGGATGTAATAGCAAGCCCAAAATTAATCAGCATGGGCCTTTCAAAAGTAGGCCCAATAGCGCACAGCCCAAGAAAGACTTTAACAAGCAAGTCCCAACCATAATCCAGACAACTCAGGCCAGTCGACTGGTGACCAGACGGTTGAGGTTTCAAAGTCAAATCATATTTTCTGATGTAGTTAATGCTGGACCAGAAGAACTAGTTGAAAGTTACTGAGTCGCTTCACCAAGTAGCTGGCTCACTATATTTAGTTGGTATTTAGCGTCTTAGCCAATCGTCCCTCATGGACACACGATATGCACATTCCAATATGAAGAGCTTCCACCATGGTTCATAACCTAGAACGTGTATGGTGGCAACTGGCTTGAACAGCTAGCAACCAACCTAAACTTCGAGTCATCGCCTATAGCTCCACTAAGGGAAGACTGCCCACACATTAGCTTTTATACTTCTATAAATACCAAACCCCTTAACACAAAAGGGAGGATGGGTCAGAATTTTATTTAAGAATCCAAAGACATTATCATCTTACATCAATGCAAACTCAAAAACTCTTATAGCATCTGGTCACTAGCTGACCATCACAATATCTAAGGTCCAATCTAGCAATATTCAGCCTACACAACAGACATTGGAAGCTTGCCCTCTAAATTACCACATTCTCCCCACAAAAAAGGAGAGTATTCTCCAATCCTTTACTCTCTCCCTCTCCCTAACGTATTTGTTAAGTGTTGTTACCAATTCGTGCGTCGGTGGATAATCCGGGAAGCTTATCCTAACTCCTTTAAAGCTCTTATTTCAGTTTGTGGTACGTTACAAACTGAGTTAAAAGATCCAAGAGCCCGCTCCAGAATCTCTCAGCCGGAATGCAAATCCAAGGTGCACACCAGAGTAATTAATAATTATTCGGCATTCAATCAAACGCAATAGTCCTAAAATCCAAATTGAACTGTTTGCATAATGTTGCTAACAATTAGGGTGACCCAATCCACGAAGTACGCATCCTTGCGGGACACTATTTCCACGGTTTACATCCATTATCTCCATGTCATCCTCTTTCTCCCTTCGCGTCAAGCCAAGCACTGATCCCTTTAAGGTAACGGTCACCCCTCTCCATCGCCGCAAACAATTAGCATCTAAATTCCACATCCCCCGTTATACAAAAAACTAGAGATGATAATTAAAGTGATAAACAAAAATTGGCATCGTGAAATTTGAAGAAAAATTAAGAAGGAAAGTGTGAAACCTGAATTTGGGGGTTTAATGAAATCTGAAGTGCACTGAAGCGACCCAGGAGGTCTGATTGAGACATTGATTTGAGATCGTCGGGTAACGATGACCAATTGGAATCAACCCAGCTTTCGACTTCGCTCATGGTGACCGCTCGGCCATCGGGCAAGCTGGAGAGCCAAGCTCGAGCCCGCGCCTCCCATGACTCCTGGGGAAGGTTAGGCTTTTGGTCCATAGCTACGTGCTCCGAGCCTCAGCTCTAACAGGGTTTATTGCCGCTTAGTTTGTTTGCCTCGTGGCCCCAAACTAACTATGATGTGCAGATTGTAATGTCATATGTTTAAATTTATATATCATATATAAAAATTAAAATAATAATTAATAATATT
>JAODPA010098329.1:0-11131 GCA_025585075.1 Nepenthes mirabilis
ATTTATTGAAATTAAAACAGATTATATATTTAAATTCAATAGTTTAGCACAAAATAAACATTATTCGCTATCAGAGTATTTTTTGAAGCAAAAAAAAAAAAAGAAAAAAAAAACAGTGAAAAATAGAAACTCTTGATTGACGCAGCAGCCCCTGAACCACTCGCTAACTATGGAGTCATACTCGGGGCCAAAATGGGGACACCGCAATTATCAGAGCAGCGTGAGAGTTTATGGATCTCAACGCACAGCGCGCATCCCAGGTCTGTAAGTCTCAGCACACTCGTTCGCGCCCTTGCAGCCGGAAACAATTTCCCGGAGGTGCAAGAGAAGCAGATCTCAGTCCCGAATTTCCAATATCAGGTGAAGGAAATTCAAGCAGCTTCGGATTTTGATTGAATTTTGACTGAACAATCTTACGCCCATGAACTAAATTCGTCCTGATCTTCAGCATTCTATTTCTTTCCTTAGAACGCTCAAGGTTTGATTCTCATTCTTCCATTTAGTATTGTATACCGCCATAATATTTCTTGATTTTCGATCTAGGGTTGCTGTTATTATTGTATAGGATTGGTATGTTTTGTTGTGAATTTATTATTTGGGTGAATTGCTGATTAGTTGACTTTAGATGTAAATTAAAGCTGCTCATCAGATTGAATTTGTTGGCCCGGAAGGAGGTCGTCAAACAGAATGATAAATAGAGAAAGGAAAGAGGAAGAAGAAGCAGACGCCGTTTTACGTGGAAACCCTTATGAACCAAGGAAAAACTACGGGAGTAGAGTCGACAGCCAATCCACTATGTGAAAATGGGTTACAAACCCCCAAGATGGAGTATCCGCTACACACCCGAGAATAACAGAAAAAAAAACACCGGAGTAAACGGGAAACACTCTCCTCTCTTTCACTCTCTATTTTTCTTTCTTCTCCTTCTCATTGGTGGTGCACTCCTTTCTTGTTCCTTCACCCTTAGATTTCCCTCATTGCACTTTACCGTGCTTGGATGCTGACTTTCACTCTCACACAGCTCTTCTCACACCACTGCTTGCCCAGCATGCATATATGGTGGTCTGCCTGGAAGACTTCAACTAATAGGCAGGTTGAGTGTGGTCAAATGCCTGCCACCTGCTCTGCAACCTGCCAACAACTTCATTCACCAACTCTGCAACCTGCCGCCTGCACAGACACCTCATGCGCAGCAGGTCTGCCACCTGCTCTGCTGTCCAGCAACTTGTTACCAGCTGTCCATGACGTCTCAGTCGTTGTTGCAGTCAAGTCCCTTAGCCATCTGTGCCCATTGGCTATCACAAGAGTCTTCCGGTGTTCCTTGGTTGATTCCATACCAATAATACCAACTGGTAAATTCTTCCTTCCCAGACTCAGCCGGTCAACCTTCCATTGACCAGATCCGGTCAACCTCCCGTTGACCGTCCTGTATGGCCATCCGGTCAACCCCCCGTTGACCGTCCTTCATGGACATCCGGTCAACCTCCCGTTGACCGTCCTGCATGGACATCCGGTCAACCTCCCGTTGTCCGGATCCAACTGATTGTCCGCCGATCAAACTCTATTGATCGTTTTTACCTTCCAGCCGGTCAACATACGTTGACCGGCTAATGCACCCCGATGACAAACTAGTTTGTTGAAATCACCCACAAGGGAGTGACCATTTTCCAACAAGAATTTGATTTAGATCTTGATTGGAAGTATGTATGAAAATTTTTAACGAGAACAATGGTTATCGACTGCTTACCCAGTACAGGGGTGGGCACTATCATCATGTTTTGCTATTTACCCAACGTTTGGCAGGGTAAGTGCAGGCAATGAAGCAATTTCTGTTTAATAATTTGGGGGGGGGGTTGTTTAAAGTCTAGCCGACCCATTACTTTCTCTAGCGATAATATTGAGGCACCTTTAAATTGGCTAGGCTGTCGCCTGTTTTTATGAAACATAAGGGAGTGAACCGGAGATCATGGGCTTTAGACCATCAAAATAGTCTCTAAGTAATGTGGGGATAAGTTTGCATGCATACAACTCTCTCATAGCCTATATTGTGGAAGCTGTAGTAATTGCGCCCTTTTCAGAATACATAAGATCGTCATTTACATGTAATCACTGAGTGATCATGGTTGTCGTACAAGTCAGAAGTTTATGAGAGAGGTTCTTCCTATTGTAGACAGAGCAATTTAATATGTAATACTAGTTGATTTGAAGGAAAATGAGCAGCAGATGGTCTGTGAGATGCTGAAATATCAAAATTTTGCTCTGGAATATGGGCCCCCTTTTAGGTGTGTAGTTGTTTATGAGCACTGCAAAATAGTGCTGGAGCTCTAGCAGCTCTTAGATGCTTTTTTTGGGTATTTGAACCCATATAATTGACCTTCTAGCTAATCATACATTTTTTTTGAAATGTATTGAAAAACAAAATTGCTTTCAGGTGCTAATTTGGAAGATTGCCTCATATTATGCGATAGCTTATGATCTGATGCATTTTATGTAGTCCTGTAGAAGTATAAAGGGGCATAAGGCAAATATTACTAGCAAAATGTGAAGAATTTTAATATATCACATTGTAACACATCTTAACTGCACTGTCATCTGGCTTCTGTTATGGGGTTCAGGAATAACTATCTTCAGACGTAAGGACAACCAATAAGTGGTGTGGTGTTAGATCGAAAAACGATGGCTGCTTCAGAAGAGAATGGTTCCTTGTTTCCAATTTTTATTTTGACTATAATGGCATTACCTTTAGTGCCTTATACTATATTGAAGTTATTTCGTGCTGCTACAAAGAAGACAAAAAGCATACATTGCCAGTGTTCTGTTTGCTCCCGATCTGGAAAATATCACAAATCAGTACTCAAAAAGGTAAGTTGTTACTTTTGTCGTTGCTTTATGGGTGTTACTATTTCTTATTCTAGCACGATTATGTATGGATTTAATTTTGACAGTAATTTGCAGATCTACAACGTCTCCACTTGTGGTAACATGACGCTGGTGCTTCTTTGGGTTATTATGGCGTTTCTGGTTTATTACATTAAAAACATGAGCCGTGAGGTATGTATCTTCCGTAAAACAACTCAATTATCACATGTTTGCCATTGAAAAACTATATCTTCCGGGGAAGAGAAGTGTTGGTGCAATGGTAAAGTTGTCGCCATATGATCTAATGGTTTCAAGTTTGATTGTGGAAACGACTTCTTGCATCTAATGTAAGGCAAGATTGAGTACGATAGACACAAGGTGATCCAACTCTTCCCCGGACCTGGCACATGGTAAAAGTTTTGTGCACCACGTTGCCCCCGCCCCTGCTATATGTTACACAGTGACCAACTATAGCGTTCTATATTTGGAATACAAAATTTTATATGCATTCAGATTCAAGTCTTTGAGCCATTTAGCATTCTTGGGTTGGTTCCTGGATCTTCAGAAGCAGAAATAAAGAAGGCATACAGGAGACTTTCTATTCAATACCACCCTGATAAAAATCCAGATCCAGGTAGAGGCCATTGTATACAGAGTGCACTTTATTACCCATGTTCTAATAATGGTTTAATTTCTTTTTCTTTTTCTTTTTCAGAGGCCCACAAGTATTTTGTGGAGTTTATATCCAAAGCTTATCAAGCTTTAACGGATCCAATTTCTCGTGAGAACTTTGAAAAATATGGCCACCCAGATGGGAGGCAGGTACTGTTTTTCATAGTGAGAAGCAATACAACATTAAGGGCAGACTGTGTCCTATCCCCTCACCCTTCTAAAGGGAAGATTTTGTTTCAAAAGCTTAATGCAAAGCTATGGTGATCTTGATGTAGGGCTTTCAAATGGGAATAGCTCTCCCGCAGTTTCTATTAAATATTGATGGGACATCTGGTGGAATACTTTTATTATGGATCGTTGGAGTCTGTATTCTTTTGCCATTGGTGATTGCTGTTATATATCTTTCAAAGTCATCCAAATATACCGGAAATTATATCATGCATCAAACACTGTCTGCATACTATTGCCTTATGAAACCGTCTTTGGCCCCAAGGTATACTGCTTCTCTAGGTTTTCATTACAAGTAGCTGTGCTGCGGTACTTTGTAACTCGGGCATCTGAAACCTTTTACCTAAGTTTCCCTAATTGATGGATCAAAAAAACTGATTGTTGTTCCCTAATATATACATGGTTAGAGAATTTTCTAGGTTAAGGAGAAGAAATGCTGGATTAATACATACAAAGTGGTTAGACTGTTGAATTGGAAGACCTTGTCATCTTGGCTCTTCCCTCTGACAGCTAGTCAACTGCATATGAGAAGCCCGGCTGTACCATGAACAATTTTAGCTTCATGAGCGTTTGATGTTTGTTGAACTACGACCCTCTGGGCATGCTCATATTTTTTCCTATTCTTTTAAGAGTCCCACTGTGTTACTTTTCATTGATACATCCCCATTCACTTGTGAAGTGGTCTGTGTTGTTCTTCAAGAAACCTAGTTGTGTAACTCTTCTAAGATGTTCTTTAAATGGATATATTTGACATTGATCCAGAACTTGGAAGTATGCTCAAGAAGATTTTTTAGCCAATTGGATTTCATGCCATGAGCTATGAAATGTCTGAAAATTTACCCCTGAAATCTGGATTTTAGTCCTGTCAGCATGCTACTTCCCAAAACTTAGACCTCTAAGCCTGTAATTGTTCGAAAACATGGCTTAGCTCGCCATGTAAAAGTGTATGGCTATGCTTTCTGAATATTGATGTAAATCTGTATGTTCTTGTTTCCCTCATTTATTGTATATTTTAATTTTCAGCAAAGTTATGGACGTGTTCATTAAGGCTGCTGAATACATGGAAATTCCGGTTCGTAGGATTGATGACGAACCGCTTCAGAAACTGTTTGTGTTGGTCAGGAGTGAACTAAACCTAGACAGTAAGAATATCAAGCAGGAGCAAGCTAAGTTTTGGAAGCAGCATCCTGCTTTAGTGAAGGTATTGCTCAGTGCTAATTTTTCTATGTCAGAATTTCACTCAATCCAAGGTTAAACACATTGCACTGATCTTCTTATCAGACCCAACTGTTGATTCAAGCCCATTTAACCCGTCAAACTGCAGCCCTATCTCCAACATTACAAGGAGATCTCAAACGTGTCTTGGAACTTGCACCTCGCCTCGCCGAAGAGTTAATGAAGGTGAGTTAACTCACCCAGTTTTCAACCACTATGTTTACTTGAATATGTTATGTTCTTGTTGGTGATAATTGCTTGCAAATTGCAATGTCTATTTTACTCTCGTAAGCTTCATTTATCCTACACATCAAGTTTAAATTATCTTGTCTTTTTTTTTTTTTGTTTCTTTCTTCCATTTTAGCATATAATGAAAGCTACTGAATATGTTGTAGAATAGAACCTTCTTAGATTCAGAATGCTAGAGGACTTCTGTATACTATCAGGTCTGTGTTTGTAATTCCAAATCTAGTGTGCATTTATATTGTTCCTTTGTTGATGGGGGTGTAAAATGAGAGGATGAGAGGAGGGAATGTCACCCATTGTTTGGGATGGACCCTTGATAGTAAAACATAACAACACGCGGGGGTTTTGAAGTTACATGTGACTTTTGGAGATATTTTAATATCAATCATTCATCAGAATATAAATGAGTTAGATTTGCCTCTCTCATGTGTATGTGAGTAGGTGTTGCATGATTTCTATATCGAGATTAAGCAATATATTCTCTTACTTGTTTACATGCTCGGAAGTGACCAAATAACTGTTTGTGAGGTTTACATATACATATCCATATTCATTGATGCAAATATATAGACCAAAAAAATAACTGTTTATTTGATGCAATATATAGACCAAATAACTGTTTGCATGATTCATCATCATTGATGTAAATATCGGCTGATAGGCATATGTGTCGATATTGCTCCCTCACACCAATACTTTCTGATATATTGACAATATCATGAAATTTTTTTCATCTAATATATTTGATATTAATATGTATTGTTTGATATATTTGATACCGTTATAACCGCGACTGAGGCCGATACTGATATTGTCATCCATGTTTCTCATTGCATCTTTTAATGCTAGATATTTGAATTTGGAAAAATAAGAGAAGTTATTGTAACTGTATGCTTAAATTCAAATAAAAATAACAGAAGACAAAATAGTAGCTTAACCCTAATTTCTAGTAACCCTGGAATAGTTTGATGCATCATGAGCTTTTCAGAGAGCAAATTTGGCATTTGTAGTTTTAATTAGCTCTGTAAGCACGTGGGACACTAATAACGAGTGGGAACATAAAAATCTCATGTTCTTTGAGATCAATCTTTTCAATCACAGAATTGTAATCAATTTCCAAGTTCATGCGCACTGAGAGAGGCTTGGATTTGCAGTTCTGTAGATGTTCAAGATGATGTCACACACCGGATTATAGGTAGTTTGGGAATGGAAAATTCCAGTATCATGTTGTAAATGCTGAGGGCCGAGAAGTTCAACATTGTATGGATGGGGCTTGCATGTTCTGCTCATGGATGAAAAATATCTGTATCAGTTTCAATCTTGGTATTAGACATATTGGACAATCTATATTTGTATCAAATATATTAAAAACTTTCTAGAAATCTTAAGTTGTAAGACAATATCGACTGATATATCACGATATACTATTGATATGGAAACATTTTGGTGTCGGTATCAGGGCATATAAGTCTAGCAAGTCGAAGCAATGGAATAGTGATTTTGCTAATTCAATATATATTTTCGAATGAAGTTACATAATCCAGTTCTTGTTATTTTTTTTGTTAGTTTACTAGCAAGATCAATTAGGACAAAAATAAAAGTACTGGGTTGAACTCTTCTTTGGTGTTAAGATAATAGTTATGAATAGTTATTGACTCTTGGGAAAGGGTTAAAGAATGGGATATATTACAAAACATGCGATGTATTATAGATGCATGATCATTAGTTCATTACGTTTCAACTGGGTTTTTCTGTTCCACTTTTGGTATGAGCTTCAAGGTTAAAATGCACATGTGAGGCCTTTTTACAGGGCAATTTGGTTCCTTTTCTGGCTTGATTATAGACGAGAGGTTAGGTCCTTTTTAACTATATTTTTGGGTGTACCCTGCAAAATGTGAGGACACTTTTGGATGGGATTTTGTGAAATTGGAGCGCTCTCACTGTCACGTCTCTAATTCCGAGGTCTTCTTATTACTTGAATAATCTTTAATTAATTTGAAGCCATTTATAGCCTTTTATCAGCTGAAAATTCCTTTATTTAATCTTCCATCCAAAATTCAAAAATTTTGTCAAGACCCAACCTGAAAATATCATAAACTGACAAAAAAACTTGAAAAATAAAATGTTTAAACCATAGTACTCAAAATGATGGACCCAAAATGCCAAATCTGAAAGTAGCTCCAAATACCGACAAACGTGACCTCGATCATATGTAAGGAAAATCATTTGTACTAAATCAAAGTAAATAAAAATATAAGTCAACCGAATGGCTGTAAACAACCCAAAACCCAAACTCACCTAACGACATAATATGTTATCGTGAACTGGTTACAACTGAATTCTAAATAAACGAAGTCTGTCAACATAGACTACTATGCTGTTCTTATTAATAATACATCAAAAGTAATCAACTTCTTAAATCTAAATCCCAAATAGCCGTCCTTTAAATCCTATCTCTTGCAAGTATTGCCTCGAGCCCTATAATCTGAAAGGATAGTAAAAATGAAAGTAAAAGTGAATCAATTGTTTAGTAAGACATGTAATTTTCATAATTGAACATATATACTTACATCAAAAACATGTTAGAATAGAACATGATCAAAATCAGAAATAATGACATAAATTCATAAGTATATCATGTATAATTTGAAGCTGGTAATAAATTTTTCTTCCTTAAACTATCATATAAATATACTCAAATTGTGTAAAAACTTATAAACTAAATATCATTGGTGGCCTCACCAACAAAGGGTTGAATATTGAAACTCAGGTTATGTATGTTTTCACACAAATAAATGTCATACGCTAATATTCAAGACCCGTAGATGAGCTATCATATATGTAACCTTGTAGACAATGTTGGACACCGCTTTTAACCTGAGAATGATAGGTTCGAACATTAATTATCATTATAATATATTAGGACATATCATAATATATCTCCGTCAATTCTTTACAATGGTCCATATATAATTAAATGAAAACTCTACTGATATTCGAACATATCATTTATATTTTTTTATACCGGAGAAAAAATCCTTATCCTTTACTTACGTAGAGTTTTCTTTAATATTTTCTCCAAATTTGTGACATGTAAAAATGCATGAATATGCAGAATTATTTGCGAACATCTTTAAGAATACGTAGAAACAACTAAATAAAATTTTAAGACCTGCAAAATTTTATATTTAGAGATCTAAGATATACAAGCATAACAATGCAAGATTTTTAGAAAGATCAGTACAATTTGTATACTTTTATCAGTTTATTTCAAGCATCAGACATGCAGGAACATATATTTGAAAACCATGACATGTAAAAATATATATTTGAAAATCAAGTTATGTAGAAGCATTTAAGCATGATTTAAAGGCATATGTGAACATAATTGAAGAAAATCAGCTTTCACACACAATGTACATGAATTAAAAGCTTACATTTCATAAAAATTGTATAGAATAGAGGTAGGGTAATATGCATGCAAAGTATAAACTCTTTAGCCATAAAAATATCACATGTGTGAGTACTTGGAATGATAAATACTCACAGAGATAAAAAAAAATCAACATCAAAAGAAAGAGGGGTTTGGATACATTTGTCTTGTACTTGAAATTACTCAAAAATCTCTTGAATCACAATTATATTTTCTTTATCTAGCTTTCTCTCTCCCCTCTTCTTTCCTCTCTTCTTCTCTCTTCTTTCTAGATTTTGCTGAAAATGACTGAAATTTGTCAAAAAAGGCCTTTTATAGAAATCTAGCACATGTGCACCTGTGATGTGTGCATCAGGTGTTAAGGTAGAAACCATAACGTGCACAAGCGCCTATCAAGTGCGTATTAGGAGGGTGCATTTTGCTTCAAACATGCGCGTGCATCTCTTGAGCGTATATCGGGTGCGAACATTCTGTCTAAAATATGCACGAGCGTCCTAAAGGCATCCTTTAAGCGCGTCCTTACTGTCCAAAATATGCATATGTGTGCGTTAGGCAAAAGTTGAGTATTACTCGGTCTGATATGACCCGATTATAGTTGACTTTGACCAAAAACTCATTTGACCATGATATTTTCATCAACTTAACTCAATTTGCTATCATTTTAAAATAAATTTAAGATCCATACCTTACATTCACAGTGTTGATATGTAGTTGAAATCAAAATAGACAATAGGATGAGAGTTCACAATCCATACACTGCATGATTCACTAGCACATTGTCTTGACTTCACAACAATACATTATTTATGCAGAGAGTAACCATTCTGCAGTATTATACTCATGGTCCATGGATGATTACTTATGAAAATATTTGCCGATATATATTGTTATTATACCCCTCTATATTGTTTTTTTCCGTTATTGTAATAATATCGTAATATGCTGCCATATCAACGATATATCAGTTGATATTATAATGGTTGATACACTAGATATTTGAAATATTAGTCAATGCACCAAATATTTGTCCGATATATTGGCCAATATAGACATATTAGCTGATGATTTTCAGAATTTTTTTCCATTCAATATTTATGATATGATATGTCAATATGGTACGTATTTTCTGATATATTTGATACTGAAATGGCCGTAACCGATATTGATGTCAATATTTTTATTCATGCTTGTATGTCAAGTCAATTGTGCTTTATTGTGATGATTTGCTGCTAAGTGAGCATTTTTGCATTCAATTTTTCCATTGGACATTTTGCCTTTGGCAGTAAACCCATTTGAACTTAGCCATGTGTTCTGGAGAGAATGGGAGCAAGCATACATACCTTACTGATACTAGAGTGTTATACTTCCGCATAGCTTCATGCCACTTGGGATGCTTATTTTTGGTGAAAAACACGTGGGGTCCACAAACTCGGAGCTTTCGCTGGCAATGTGTATTTGGTAGTGTAAATGAATGAGGTCTAAGGCAGTTTATCTACGAGTGGGTGACCACTTGATATGAAATTGCACGGTTCCAGGAATTCTACGTAAGTTGGAACTGAGATTCGAAATCCATTAGAAATGAAAGGGAAGAATTTGTTTAAGGTAGGAGATTAATGGGATGGATGGGGATCGACCATCTAGCAGTTGTTGAGGGGGAGATATCAGTATCTTTAATGTGAGTTCTCCATGAATGGGTAAGCATTTGACCAGTCTTGCTAAGATTAAGGAATTTGCTAGAGTTGGCTAGGTGCAACACATTACCTTGTGGTAGAAGAACTGATTACAATATTGGTCGATATATATCAATGTTGGGCTCTCTGATATTGATATTTTTTGAATTTACGACCATATCACGATATACTTTCATATTGGTGATATATTGGCTAATAAAGCCCTGTCAATTTACAATTTTAGAATTTTATTTCATTTTGACATATTTGATATCGATACGTATTATTCGATATGTCTAATATTGATATGATTGTGACCGATACCAATACTAATATTTTCATCTATGGATAGAAAAGGTCAAGGTTCAGTAAGAACATATTTAACCTAGCTTCTGAAATGTGTTGTTTTGGCTTTTGAATTGAGGATGGATCACATAGAGCTTCTGTCACAAATGGCTTTTGGCTTCTCAATAAGTTGAGGTGAGATTCTAAAGTGCTTTAAACTTTAGCTCCATTGGAGCTTCTATTAGCAACTTGTATCAGCCGAAATTAGAAATTCAAACATTTTCTATCTGAGACAAGCATCTCTAGTGTATTATGCTACGGAACTCGTAAAAGCTCTTGGAAAACAAGGGGAACAAAGACGCCCTTAATCTTTGGGACTGTAACCCTAAATATATGCAAGAGCTGGATATAAATTGCTACTTAAGGACATTTAGTGTTTGTTTGGACGTAGAAAAATTTGAAGGAAATGAAATTTATGAGGAAAAAATTAAAAAGGGAGACAATGAGAGGAAAATTACTTTCC
>JAODPA010098340.1:0-21866 GCA_025585075.1 Nepenthes mirabilis
CAAATTTCATATTTATAGAATTGTTATGACAAAATGTATAAGGTATTACAAAAAAGAAAGGAAATTCTGCAATTATTATAAGAAAGGTATAAATTATTCTTCAAAATGATAAGAATTAAGAATTTAGAAGTAAAGTGTAAAATTTTTCTAAGGAAGTAAGAAACTGAACCAAGAATTATGATTCAAAGGTGTTAGTCATCTTGTGTATTGACATATTTTGTGATCGCGTGGGATCATTCGGTATCTGCGACATCATTCTTGCCTGGTGGAGCTTTCTCAGTTTTACACTTGAAGGTCGTACGCGTCACATCCTCGGTGTTTACACCTCCCTATCTTCCGTTCCGTCCTTCCCCGGGAACTGCACCCGATCGACGCTTGAGGCGCCAACAAGGTGCACTTCGTTCGATGCGCGTTTGATAAGCCATCGAGGCCCGTTTTTTAGAAAGTGCGCTTCAGGAGTGCCCGAGGTGCCAACGAGGCCCATTTTCCAGAACCGTGCTCGATAAGCGCCCGAGGCTCCAACCAGGCACGTTTTCCAAAATTGGGGCGCTCGATGAGTGCCCGATCTGCGCTCGAGTGCCAGGATACGAAAACACCTAACCCTATCTTGCGCCCGCCGCGTGCTCGAGCAGCGTCGGCCTTTTGTACCTAATGGATCTTTTTTTTTGAAACCATTTGGGCTCCTCTATATATATGATTTTTTCTTCTTCATTACTAGGTTTTCTGAAAAAGAAAATTGAGATACCAAAAGGCTACGTTCATTACTTTGTGCAAAGAGTTTGTGCCCACTTCAGTGGTTCGTATAAGGAACCATGCTGATTCTGTTACCCATGTTTGATCTTGGACATTGGGTAGAGTCTTTGGGTGTGGCTTGTTTAATCTTTTTCTTTTCATGGCTTGTATTGTGTGCTCGGGGAATGTCCTAATATCTATGTTCTACACTCAAATTGGTCTAACACTTAGTGTTAGAATATAAATCTTCGTAAATTTTTTACATCTTAATACAATTTACTTACCAAAAAAAAGAGTTTGTACCCACCAGAGAAAGTTTCACCATTTACATTGTTAGTTTGCCAAAGCTTTCTCGTCTTCTTATACTATTTGAATACATCTTCGTTCTTGCCTACAATCCCTCGTGAGTAACGTGGGAGAGGTAAAAACTGAGCTCCAGCGGTTCATGAGAGAAGATCAATGTGAAGACTGGAAGGTGTTCGGTTTTGTTGCCACGGGCAAATCCAAAAAGTTCCTTGATAGGGATCACGAGACGAAAGTAAGTCTACTAGGTTAGTGCGTTTGTACCACCCGATCTATAAGTTGATTTTTATAGTGGATATTTTCTCTTGCCGTTAAAGCCCAGAGGGTTTTTCTCGATTACCACGGGTATCGAGTTTTTCCTTCGTTATCAAAAAATCTCTTTTTACTATTGCCTCTATTGTCATCTACTCTTTATGCATATTATTATTATTAGCATCTAGATATAAATATTTTTTACATGTATTGCGTATTTATTTTTTGCTTTACTTCCGCTAAACTTATCAAGGGGTCGAAACCGTTGTATGTGTCAGGACATATTGTACCTTTCAATTGGTATCAGAGACTAACCCCGATCCGCGACTCTGATCTAGATGTATACTAGTCAATTGCTGTTTGTTCCTCCCTACTTTGATGGGAACAATTATGTCTATTGAAAGATTCGTATGAGAGTATTTCTCAAATCGATGGATGAGCGCGTCTGGGCTAGTACTCAAATCGGGTAGACTCATCCAGAAGCACCACGGATGACGAATCAAAAGCTTTATCTTTATGATCTAAAGAACTTGATGCATGTAATTGAAATAGTAAGGAGTTATATGCTATATTTATGGCTGTCACCTGAAGAATTTAAGTGTATTTCTATGTGTGAGATATCAAAAGAAGCATGAGACATTCTTGAAATTACCCACGAAGAAACTAAATTGGTTAAAAATTTAAAATTACAAATGCTCACCACTAAGTTTGAAGAAATACGAATGTAAAATGACGAGACCTTTATAGAATTTTACGCAAAATTGAATGATATTGTAAACTCTACATTCAATTTAGAAGAATGTATTCCTGATAATAGAATTGTCCGAAAAATTCTACGATCTTTGTCTGAACGTTTTAGACCAAAAGTCATTACTATTGAAGAGAGTAAAGATCTAGATAAATTGAAAATAGAAAAACTTGTTGGGTATATTCAAACTTATGAGCACACTCTTCTTCAAACAAAAAGAAACAAATAATTGCCCTGAAAATTGTAAAAGAAGAGAGAGATCGTCACTCGGTCAATGAGTTATGCAGTAATTAAGATTTTGCCATGTTTGTCAAAAATTTTAAGAAATTCTTCAAAAACAAAAATAGCAAATGAACTTCCAAAGAAAATGATCCGTCACATCCTTCGATCAAAAAAGATAAAAACAAAACTAATGATTCTAAAAATAAAAAAGCCCAATGAATCCAATGCCATGAATGCCACGACTTTAGTCATATCCGAATCAAGTGCCCTAATTTTAAGTGTCAAAAAGGAAAAATTTTAAATGTGTCTCTAACGGACGATAAAGATAATGAAAAATCCTCTAAAAATGATGAAGTAAATTATGTGGCAATAAGACATTTATTATTAATGGTGACAAAGCCACCAGTGCGCCTTCTAAACAATCAAATTTCCCTCATGAAGAATTTGATAACGATTTGGATTGACTTCAAGAAACATATGAAAAATTATTTAGGGAATGCTTACAAGTAAAGAAAATGAATAAAATCTTAAACAGTAAACTCATCGAACTGGAAAAAAAAAGGCTGAAGTTATGACCCAATTAAATAGTGCCACAAAGATTCATCGTGTACTAGAAATACATAACTCCTTAATCATCAAAATTAAATCCCTAAAATTGGAGCTTGAGAATACTAAGAACGATATGAGAAAATTTTCAAGTGGAACCCAAAAGCTTGATCATATGTTGGGTCTTGAAAAATATGCTGAAAATGAAAAGGGTTTGAGATATGTTAAGAAACTTTCCCAACACGGCCCAGAATCTAAAACTATCTTTATTTCCGCCACGAAATTTCCACTAAAAAATACTAACACATCTAAAGTTACTAAAAAGTCACTAAGACCGTGCCTCAACGTGTAGAGAAAAAATTTGGCTCAACTCCTTTGCCTAATCTATACAGTCAAAAGGTTATGAAGAAACCCACTAAAATTCACCGGTCAAATAAAATAAATACCTATTTCCACCAAAGACCTAAACAGTCCCCTTTCATGCCTAAGTTTGTGCCTACTTGTCATACTTGTGGACAAATTGATCACATTCGTCATCGTTGCTATACCATGAATCTTCTGTATAATAAAAGACAAGAAATGAAAATGAACAAACTTGTTACTCATACTTAACAATTGAATAAACAAGTAAAAAGGTTGAATCAGAAAGTAATTTCGGAAAGAAAAATATGGGTTAAGAAAAATAAGTTGAAAAACTCTTCTAAAACATATACATCAATGTCACTCATATTGCCTTGAAAGCTCAAAATCAGTCTCTGTGGTACTTAGACAATGGATGCTCTAGACACACGTATGGAAATAAAGCCATGTTCTTCTCGATGTCAGACCATCCTGATATGACGATTGTCTTTGGTGATGGCGCTAGAGCTCCTATTCTTGGCCGAGGCCTATTCTGTATCTCTGAACTCTCAAAACCTTGTAATGTCTTGTATGTCTTATGGTTAAAATCTAACATCTTGAGTATCAGTCAATTCTGTGATGACAACTTTGAAGTTCAATTTTTTCAAAATAAATGTTGCATCTACAACATAAATGGCTCGATTGTCTTAGAGGGTAAGGGAACTCTCAACAATCTTTATGGTATCGAGCCAAACCACATTCTTGGATGCAACTCCACTAAAATTAACTTTACAGAATTGTAGCATCAACGCCTTGGTCACTTAAATTTTAAAAGCCTATCGAAAATTTTGAAGAAAAGTTGTGTTGAAAGGCTTCCTAAACTACATCATATAAAACATCATGTGTGTGGCCCTTGTCAATTACAAAATCAAATTAAAACAAGTCACTCATCTCATAGTGATATCCACACGTCGTGTTCTCTTAAACTAATTCATATGGATTTTATGGGACCTTCTAGAACTAAAAATTTAGAAGGTAAAAAGTACATTTTAGTGGTTGATGATTACTCTAGATATTCTTGGATAGACCTTATTCAAGAAAAGTCTGACACGTTTGATCACGTAAAAATTTCATATAAAAAACTCACAAATGAAAAAGAAACTTCCATCATTTAAATCCGTAGTGACCATGAAAAGAAATTTAAAAATTTTTGTAATGAAGAAGGAATTCATCATGAATTCTCACCCCTCAACAAAATGGCATTATTGAATGCAAAAATCGAGTCATTAAAAAAATGGTCAGAACTATAATGCAAAGTAAAAATATTGCCATACACTTTTAGGGCAAGACCGTGAGCATGGCTTGTCATATAATCAATTGAGTCTACTTAAAACCCAGAACAAAAACTATTCCATATGAACCGTGGAAAGGAAAAAAACCTAACGTTAAATATTTTCATATCTTCGGGAGTCAATACTTTATTTTACAAGATAGGAAAAAATAATGAAGGAATATTCTTGGGATATTCCCTAACCAATCGAGCATATTGGGTACACAATTCTCGCACTCAAACGGTTATGGAATCCATTAATGTTGTTGTGAACAATATCCCTCATAAGCATCCTGAAAACCGTGACTGTTCTAATAAAGAGGATGATCATATTGAATCTTCACCTGACTCAACATTTCCTGATATTGCGCAAGCAACTCCTAATTCCATTCCTACAAAGGAATTTTCTACCAGAGTAAAGCTAAATCATCCAAAAGACCTTATGTTAGGTGATTTGAGTGAAGGTATGAGACTGTGCCACTATATTCTAAACTAGCTCACCTATGCCTGTTATTTTTCTCACATCGAGCCCAAAAAGGAAGAAGAGGCCTTATCCGATGAGTACTGGACAAATGCCATGCATGAAGAATTAAATCAATTTGTGAGAAATGACATGGTTCTTAGTTTCTCGTCCACATACAAACGTCATCGGGACCAAATGGATCTTCAAATACAAAACCAATGAAAATGGGAATATCATTAAAAATAAAACTCGCCTTATTACTTAAGGATACACTCAAGTGGAAGGCATCGACTATGACGAGACTTTTGGTCCTGTGGCTTGTCTCGAATTTATCCGTATTCTTCTGTTTATTATTTGTACCATGGGATTTAAACTGTATAAAATAGATGTAAAAAGTGCATTCCTCAATAACCTCATTTAAGAGGAAGTCTATGTAGAGCAACCAAAGGGTTTTGTGAATCCTATATTTCCAAACCATGTGTACAAACTAAAAAAGGCCCTATACAGACTTAAGCAAGCTCCCAGAGCTTGGTACAAGCATCTCATCTCGTACCTTAGTGATCATGGTTTTGTTAAGGGCCGTGTTGATAAAACTTTATTTGTTAAAATGACTGAAAAGTGTATTTGGTAGCCCAAGTTTATATTGCTGACATTATTTTTGGTGCTACAGTTGACTCCCATGCTCATTCTTTTGCTGACTAGATAGCCTCAGAATTCAAAATGAGTATAATCAGAGAATTTACATACTTCCTTGGCTTACAAATTAGGCAACTCTATCAGGGAACTTTTATTTTCCAAGCCAAATATGCCAAGAATCTTACCAAACACTTCAATCTTGATAACTACAAACATACCCGGTCAGCCATGAGCACTTCATCAAAATTGGATCATGATCCTACGGGAAAGAGCGTCGATCTCACTCTCTATAGAAGTATGATCTGTAGTCTCCTATATTTGACCACTAGTCGACCCGACATTACATTTAGTGTCGGTGTCTGCGCCTGATATTAATCCAACCCAAAAGAATCCCATTTAAGTGCTGTTAAGCGTATTATTTGCTACATCAATGGGACTTCTAATTATGGGATTTTCTAATCTAACGACTCAAATTTCACCTTGGTTGGATATTCCAATGCCGATTGGGTTGAAAATGTTGATGATTGAAAGAGCACCTCCAGTGGGTGTTTTTATATTGGCTCTAACCTGGTGGCTTGGATGAGTAAAAAATAAAATTTCATCTCATTAGCCATTGCCAAAGCCGAATACATTGCTACGAGGATCTGTTGCATGCAACTATGGATGAAACAAATGATTCTTGATTACGTTATTGTCCAAGACACTATGACTATTTATTGTGACAATACTAGTGCTATCAATATTTCTAAAAATCTTATTCAGCACTGCCACACCAAACATATCGATATTCGGCATCATTTCATTCGTGAGCTTGTGAAAACTCGAGTTATCTCTCTTGAACATACTCCGACAGGCATTCAACTGGCCGACATCCTCACTAAACCTTTGGATAGTGCGCGTTTTGAATTTTTGAGAATGGACATCGGTGTATGCTCACCTCTCGAGGAATAAACTAAAATAAAATTTAATAATAATAATAATAATAATAAGGGGGCAGCAAATTAACACGGGCCTTCTTTTTCCCTCTCTCTCATCTTTTTTTGTTCAAACAAATTTTAAAAAAGCAGCAAAAGACACTCACATCACTCGTCGTCTTCCTCTCTCGAATAACCTCGTAGACTAAACCCACGTGCCACTCGCTCTCTCCCTCTCTCTCCGCAGCGTTTGCCGGGTTTCCTCCCTTGCGCTCCCTTTTTTAGCCTATCATCCTGTAGATCGGCCTCCTCTTTTGCTGCTCTGAGCCGCAATCCAGATAATTTCTCTTCCCTTCCCGTTTCCTTTTCTGCTCTTCTCCTCGCCATTAATGGCGCTCGCTGGCAACCTGATCTCAGGTCCGTTTGCTGGCTTTGGTGAGCCCGAGCGTAGTACTGGCTCCATTGCTTGGATTTGAGCCCGAGTCGCCCGGGTGAAAGCCTGGTATACTAACCGGACGAGACGATAGTGAAAGGCCCAGTTGCCACATAATCTCACCGACGGGTTCTGTACTCTCTGTCTCACCGCTGTGAGCCAAACTCCGGCATGGCGGCACATCTACCGGTCGTCAGCGCCGGGACTTGCCAGTTGCCACCTTGGTGATTGCCTGTGGAGGGTTGATGGCAGTGTGCCGTGATGAGCTGCCGAAAGCGGCAGTGTGCCGTTATGCCTTATGCCTTTCCGTTGCCATTGATTTCTGCTTCTGCGTGGTCTTGTGGTTTCCACTTCTGGTAGTAATGTTATGTCTGTACCAATGTTTTTCTTGTTTGTGCCTTTTCAGATGTCGATTTTGCAAAAAATAATTTTCAAGAAATCTTCGGGTAAGCGCTCCCATCCGAGTGACCAATTTGACCCCAACTGGCTTCTTAGTGATGCTGCGACATCGCTATTTACGTCCTGAATGTTCCAGCGGCAACTGTCTCTTGAGCGTTAAGTTGTCCTCGGTCTCCGTGACCCCGCCATCTCATCATTGTTCATTAATCGTCATTGGGAGTCTGTCCTCATCAATTTTGTTACTTTGATTCTCCTTCTCATCAAAGAATTTTACTCGAATATTCATAATATTTCTTTTGACGATTTCTCTACCTTTGTGAGGGGGAGTCACCTCTGAATTACCCCTGACGTACTTTCCGCCACTTTGGGCATCCTCTGTGTTGCTTATCCTAACAATCCACGTGAGAGCCAGTCCCTACCTCGTCCTAATGATGTTGCCTCCTTCCTTCATGGATTCCCCATCCCCCGGAATGGGCATGCGTTCAAAACCAAACTCCTTAGTCCTCAGCGTTTAGTTGTGAGTCGGATTGTGTTGACTAATCTGTTTCCAGTCTCCCATTTCTCTTCCATTTCCTTTGATAAATCTCATTTTCTTTTCGCTAGACTCAGTGGCCGGTCAATTGACCTTCCGTCCCACTTGTGCCGTCACATGCTCGCCCACTTCCACTCTAAGAAGGATGACAACCTCCAGCATGGTTGTCTCATCCAGCGCCTCTTTGTTGCTTTGGGCGTTCAGTGTCCGAATTTTCCCCGCGCGTCTCTTAGTCGACCTATTTCTCGTTCCACTTTTGAGTAGAGTTGCTCTCATACTCGTCGGCCTTCCCCCTCCTTCGATGATTTTCTCGATGACTCTGGACCTGTCGCTCCCTCCTCTCCAAACATGGCCGAGCCGTCTGCTCCAAGCCTCTGGCATCTATCCCTCTTTGCTAAATCTACCTCATCTCGTATCTTGGGCCTTCTCTAATGCATCTCCCAGCAGCTGGCTCTCTTGTCCACCTCCCATAAGCAGTTGGCGTCTCGGCTTGAGCACGTGGCGGAGACTCAGGCTCAGTTCCGATCTGAGGTCCTTGCACGTCTTGACACACAGATTCCTACACAGGAGGATCAGTTCTTTTCTCCCGATGCAGCGACTCCTCGCTCATCCTCTTCTCAGCGATCTTTCTGAGTGATGCCCTTTCGTCATTCGTGACAAAAAGGGGAAGTAGTTTCATGAGGGGAAGTTTCTGTTTGTTTTGTGATAGGGAGATGTATTCCATTTATTTATATGTTTCCCGCTGTTCTTACTTTCTATTTACTTATGATTACAGTTGTTTTTGTATTACTGCTCTTTCTCATTATTACTGTGGTTACGCACCGTTGGTTCCTTGGTCACTGCTGTTACATATATCTGCGCATATTATGCTTTATTTCTGTACTAACCATGATTGCAGGCGCTAGGCACCGCAACTTTCTTTAGCCTACAGCAGTTCGGTTGTATCTTAGCTACTTTATTGCGTTATGTTTTTGTATTGTTTGTATTTTAGCGTCGATTTTGATGTATACGGGTTCTATCTTAGTAATATCTGATCCCGTGCTTATTTTGTATTTTTATTTCTTATTTTAAGGGTTTTATCACGGAATTATCAAAGGGGGAGATTGTTAGTTGTCTTGTGTATTGGTAATTCCGTGACCGCGTTGGAGAGTTCGGTATCTACGACATCATTCTTGCCTGGTGGAGCTTCTTCAGTTTCATACCTAAAAGTCGTACACGTCACATCCTCAGTGTTCCCGCCTCCCTATCTTCCGTTCCATTCTTTCCCGGGAACTATGCCCGATTGACGCTTGAGGTGCCAACAAGGCGCACTGCGTCCAATGTGGGCCTAAGGCCCCACCGAGGTGCGTTTTCAGAAGCGTGTGCTCGAGGAGCGCCCGAAGCGCCAACGAGGTCCAATTTCTAAAACCGTGCACTTGATGAGCGCCTGAGGCGCCAACCAGGCACATTTTCCAGAACCAGGACGCTCAATGAGCGCCCGATCCACGCTCAAGTGCCAGGGCACAAAAATTATCCTGCGCCCGCCGCACACTCGAGTGGCGCGAGCCTTTTGTGCCTAACGAATCTTTTATTTTTGAAACCATTTCGACTGCTCTATATATATGACTTTCTTCTTTATTACTAGGTTTTCTGAAAAAGAAAATTGAGACACCAAAATGCTACGTTCATTACTTTGTACAAAGAATTTGTGCCCGCCGGAGAAAGTTTCACCAATTTACATTGTTAGTTTGTCAAAGCTTTCTTATCTTCTCATACTATTTGAATATATCTTCGTTCTTACCTACAATCCCTCGTGAGTTACGTAGGAGGCGTGGAAACTAAGCTCCAACGGTTTGTGAGAGAAGATCGACGTGAAACCGGAAGGTGTCTAATTCCGTTGCCAATGGCCAATCTAAAGGGTTTATTGGTAGAGATCACGAGACGAAAATAAGTCGGCTAAGTTAGCGTGTCTGTACCACCCGATCTATAACTTGACTTTCATAGTGGATATTTTCTTTAGCCATTGAAGCCCAGAGGATTTTTCAATTACCGTGGGTATTGAATTTTTTCTTCATCACCAAAAAGTCTCTTTTTACTATTGCCTTTATTGTCCTCAACTCTTTATGCATATTATTATTATTGGCATCTAGATATAAATATTCTTTACGTGTATTGAATAGTTAATTTTTACTTCCACTAAACTTAATAAGGGGTCGAAGCCGTTGTATGTGTTGGGGCATATTGTGCCTTCCAAAAGGATAATATTCCTTGCATGCCTTAGAATATTACAGTAAAAATCGTTGTCTAATAAGTAGGTACTACAATGCGGATTATGGTCTTATCTATCGGGTGATAGTTAGTACTGCCTACATCCGAGTGTTAAATAGGATCAAAAGGCCTTAGATTGTATAAAAACATACACAATCCTTTATTCGATTATCCACTTCTTTAACTAGTAAAGCTTACTGACCCTAATCCCTAAAATAAAAAATAAAAAATAATGAGAAGCCTGATTTGATGGCTAATGGTAAGAAAAGAATAAAATAAGGAATCAGGAGATTGCATCATATTTATATTATTTCATTTTGTACGATTCCTACCTCCTACGATATGATTTGAAGACTTACGATAAGAATAACAAAGTATGTATAGTACCTTATTGAGTATTTGGCTCACTCGTTACTATTTTACTAACCTTTCAGATAGTTCACATGAGTTTTTGCCTGATGAATAGAAGTGAAAATTGAAGGACTTAATTTATACATCTAAAGTTATCATTTTTGCTAACCTAGCATATTTGGATAGTATGTACTGTAATAGTTGTTAGTTCTAGTTTAAATTTAGCAGTAAACAATGATGAAATTTAATATGAAGTTTTGGATAGTTTTAATATTTAGGATGATATTGTATAATTTGGTATCAATTGTATATTAATTATGTATGACAATTGATATATATAATGAATAGTGTATCTTAGTAAATGATTCTAGTTTCAGATGGACAAATTTTATGTATGCTTATTGCTTTCGCAGATTAGTGTATGATTGATTTTAGTAATCGTAGGCATCTTTCCTTAATTAAAAAGCTAATGTCATATTATTTGGATTGGCATTAGAGTCACATATGAGGTAGCAATATATTTGAATATTGTGTTTATTGTGTTTATTTTATGTACAGGTGATTGTGGTATTGACAAAAAAAGCTCACGTCCAATTGACTTGTGATGTACTTATTGGTAAAATTAATAATTAAAAGATAGTAAGTTATAATATGATTAATGATGGGTTTTAGGACGTGATTCATCATAATTAGTGGGCCATAAAGAAGAAGATTTTAGGGATAGTGAACAAGGAGATGTCATAGGATATGGTCATGGAAGCGTTTCTCGATAACTACTTTTCCACAAGTCTCCATGAGTAAAAGAAAGATGTATTTATAAGGTTGAGACAAGAAAACCAAACGATAGCAAGATATGATGCCAAAATTTCCAAGACTCAATTTTTCTCGCTCTTTTGTGATGGATGAGGTGAGAATGGCAAGAAAATTCTTTTAAGATTTGGAGGACACTACAATAAGACAATTAGTGATGTTATGTTTGAAAATCTATGTAGATATGCTTGATTAGGATTTATTGATTAGGAGTTAGAGAGAGCAAAATTTTTTAAGAAATGGAATGCTACTTAAAGAGGTCAGAGTTTGAGATCTAGAAGATCTTACAAAAAGCCTATGTACCTTAAGAAGAGAATAAGAAAGTCTGCTAAAATTCTAGCTGCACTAGGTAGGCAACAACAATCAAAGCCAATGTGTGGTTATAGTGAGAAGTTCCACGGAGGGCGACCATGCCACAAGCAAATCAGAGTGTGTTTTAATGGAAGTAAGGTTGGGCAACCAGTCAAGGACTATCATTCCCCTAAAAGGCAAGGAGGCCAGAAGCCTAGTGTGTTGGGAAGGGCTTATGTGGTGAGTGTGAAAGACACTTAAGTGTCCCTATCGGTGATTGAAAGTAACATGATAATTTTTGTATATTCAATGAACATATTAATTGATATAAGATCTATGCATTTTTTTTGTGACTTCTAAGTTTGTTTGTCATTTGCCTTCTTCACCCTATAATTTTGGACTATGCACTAGTAGTGTTCACTCCGGTGGGTAAATCTTTAATAGTAAATATCATGTACGTCATTTGGATAAATAGATTTGATTTTGTTAAATATGAATGATTTTGATATTATTTTTCGAATACATTAGTTGGCGTGTATCACACAAGTGTATATTAGATTCATATGAGGGTGCAATTTTTCATTGCGGGATGTTGACCCTTTGAAATTTAAGGGTGTATGAAGAAAGAGTCGGTACATTCAATTTCTATATTACATACGTGTCATTTAATGCAAGATGGATGTCAGGCTTATCTTAGTTATGTTATCTCTACTAGAAGCCACATCGTGTTAATCAAAGAGGTACCAATGTTGTGAGAATTAAAAAATGTTTTTTCAAAGGATTTGTCAAGCTTATCGTCGAATAGAGAAATTGAGTTTGCTATTAACTTAGTGCCATAATTTGCGTCGGTTGTTTAAGCTACATATAGGATGTCTCACTTGGAGTTGGGGGAGTTTAAGCAACAAATTTTGGAAATGATAGAAAAAGAATTTATTCGACTAAGTGCGTCACCTTGGGGGCTCAGGTGTTATTTATAAAGAAGAAGAATGGATCGATGATATTATATATTGATTATTTGGAGTTGAATAGGATTATGAGCAATAATAAGTATACCCTATTAAGAATTAATGACCAAATTGATCAACTAAAAGGTCACAAATTTTCTCCTAAATTGATTTACGTTTAGAATATCATCAACTGAAAATAAAAAAGGAGGATGTAACATATATAACTTTTTGAACGATATATGGCCACTATAATTTTTTGATGATTCCATTTAGTTTGACTAATGCTTTCACCGCATTTATTGATTTGATGACTCAAGTTTTTCAACCATTTATGGATCATTATATTGTGGTTTTCGTTTATAATATGCTAATCTACTTGAAGAATTTTGAAGAGTATAAAACCCATTCGAGAATCGCATTATAAACTTTTAGAGATAGACAATTGTTTACAAAAATAAAGATATGCAAGTTTTGACTCAAGAAACTATCTTTTTTAGGTCACGTCATTTTAAAAGAATTTGCAGTTAATTTGAAAAAGGTAGAAGTGGTTACAGGTTGGAAGTGGTCGATAAATATCACTAATGTTTGTAATTTCCTTAGATTTGTTGAGTATAATAGGAGTTTTGTAAAAAATTTCTCAAGACTTGTTGTTCCGTTAACTCATTTGACCCAAAAGAAATTGGTGAGTCATGTCCTATGATAAGAGTGAAAGGAGTTTTCAAAAACTAAATGGTCATTTGACTTTTGTACCAAGTTTGGAAATTCTTAAAGGAATGAAGATTTTATTGTCTATTGTGATATATCAAAATTCGGAACCAATCTTGAAGTATTATTTGTATGGTGAAAAATTTATAGTGTATTTTAATCACCAAAAAACTAAATATGAGGCAATAATATTAGATGAATTCATTCAAGAACTACAATTATGAGATTTTAATATCAACTTGAATAGACAAATATAGTCCTAAATTATTTGAGTAAGAAATTAGCCAACATGATGGCCCACATGGTGATTAAGGAAAAGGGAGATGTTAAATTGAATGCAAATTTGTAACATTTGGCTAAATTCATAAGGTTCATGTTTGCTTTTTGTCTTATTTTTAGATGTAATCAGTAATTATCTAGAAGATTAAGGAACTATAAGAAAAAGATCCATTTTTTATGGATATTTTTTAGGATTAGAACAAAGTTGCAAGGGGATTTTTACATTCGTGCTTATAAAGTTCTTCAATTTCAATATTGTATTTGTGTGTCAAATATTGAAGAAATAAAGAAAGAAATTTTAAATGAAGTCCATAGAGATAGATACACAATCCACCTAAGAATAAACTAATGTATTAAGACTTGAGGAAACTACTTTATTAGAGAAAGATGTAGACAAAAATGGCAACTTTTATGGAAAGTTGCTTCATTCATCAATAGATCAAAACTGAGCACCAGAAGCCATCAGAACTTTACAACCCTTGCCTACACCTAACTAGAAGTGCTATCATATTACCATAAATTTTGTGGTTGAGTTGCCTAGGATAACTAAAAACCATGGTATGATGGACTGAATTTTCTGCCGAAAATTCGACAAAATTTCGTTTGTAATACGGATATTGATTAATACAAAACCTATATAAATTCCTATCTTACAACAACCACAATATACTCACTACACATACACAAGATCCCAACTGCCACAAGGACAATAAGTGGCACTGACGTCATAACTCCAGATACGATGTCGATTCGGATAAGATGCTAACTAGGTAGCCAAATTAACCATGAAAGCCTGCAAAAGTACATACATCTATCATATACGGCGAAAAATAAACTACGTATCTGTCAATACCATACACATACATCGATATACATATACGTATCAAAATAATACAATGTACTCTATCACATACAAAAATCATAAACTAAGTACTAAAAGTCCTTCAGTGCAAGATCCATAGCGTATATATTCCAAATGAAATAGAAAATGAGATAGAAGCAATATGTAAGGAAGCATGAAAATATGAAATATGAATTAATACACTTTTCAAATTATATTTATCTTTACGGATCAGTCCTAGTAGGCCTTACTAGCTAAAAGTGTGGGAGAACGAGAAAATGATCATGATGTCCACATGATTTAAGGCTGAACTACATACTTAACATCTCGTAACGGACGGTATATGCTTTCGTCGGTATATAAAGCCAAACACCACGTGGTGAGCGGTGTATCTATCACCCGGTATATAGGGCCAATAAAACATTCCCTAACCTCTCGCCATCCAAAGGCAGCCATTGTACTTCCATAGTAACATTCTAAGGCATCAATTTTAGATGATAAAGAATCAGTTTAGTTGCTGAATTTTCAACCGATTAACAAATGAATTCAGGTCAGTTGATTAAATATCAGCTGAAGACTTAAATTAAGAGCATGCCACAACACGTAGGACAGCTAGAATTAATTTTAGAGTAGCTTACCTAACAAAAATCAGCAAGAGAGCTACCTGATGCAGCAACATCAGCAGCAGCACTCTTGGGCAGTAGTAGGGCAATAACAAGGAATTCAATCCACACACGGCAAGAGTTTAACACACACGGCAGCATCATATTTTAGTCAAAATTTCAAAAAATTCAGTAGAAACAACACACACACAGCAGCAGCAGCAAAAATCAGCAAGTGAGCTAATGTCATCATACCAAAGCAAAGTCCAAAAAGAGTGAGAAATTTCAACAATCTCAGCCTACCACACGATAACTTCCTAAGGCCACTACATAGCTTAATGAATCAGCAAAATTTTCAAAAGGAATTCAGCAAAATAGGTGGATGACTCAGTTATATTTTTGTGACACTTATTTAAATATGATAAGTTGATAAGGATTAGCTGGCAGTAGCTCCTTCAAAGTAGATAACTCAGCAACTTGGCCTCCAAATTATATAAGGCCATGTGAGGGAGTAGAAGGGGAAGGGAAAAACAAAGGAAAGCAGAAGAAAGAACCGGAAGACAGTGAAAAAATCAGAATCCCACAATCCTCAGCTGAAAATTGGGCAACTGCACTTTATCCTTTTCCTTCATTTGTTGTGAATTCTTGCTGATGTTGTCTAAGTATTGTTGATTCAATACTAAAATTTCTTATTTTATTATGTTATTACTATTGTATCATCATTTTATATCAAGTAAAAATTGGTTTTAAAGTGATTAAATAGACTGCTAAACCACCACATACAAATCTAATTTCCAACACCTGTTTTGGACAAGTTACTGAAATCAGGCTAAACCGACCTTCAAACCGGCTGAACTGGCAGCCAAACCAGCTAATACATCATGCACTAATGTTAAACTATCAACTTGTAGACCGGCTGCCGAAGTAACCCCGAATCGAGCTCTGAATTGGGTCCCCAAACCAGAAACAGAATTAGTAAATTCATCTTTACTGACGCTGAAATTGCAGCTCATGAAAATGGTTTGAACTGGCCCCTAAATCGGGTGAACCAACAGCCAAATTAGTTTGACCGAGCCACTGAACCGGACCCTAGATCAGCAACAGAACCATGTAACAGTATCTTTACTGATGTTGAAATTGTAGCCTATGAAAATAGGCTGAACCGAGCACCAAACCGGCTGAACTAGCAGCTATATCAACCTAGGTATTTTGAGATAATGTTAAAATGTCAACTTGTAAAATTAAGCATGAACCGGATATCAAATCAACAACAAAACTAGCCCTAGCATCCTTGCTGATGCTGAATCTGGCAGCCTAGGAAAATAAACTGAACCGGCCCTGAACAGGTTGAACTAGCAACTGACCTGGCCAAGTCATTAAGTACTAAGGTTGAACTATCAACCTATGAACTAGATGCCAAAAGTACCTTGAACCAGTCACTAAACCAAGATCCTAAACAGCACCTGAACCGATTAACATCATCCATACTGATACTGAATTTGCAGCTACTGAATCGGTTGAACCAGTAGCCGACAGCCAAGTTATCAAATACTAAGGTTGAACCGTCAACCTATTAACCGGCTTTCAAAAGTATCTTAAATCAGTCATTGAATCGGGCTCCTACACAGCACCTGGACCGGCTAACAGTATCCATACTGATGCTGAATTTGCAGGTATTAAACTAGCCTTGAATCGGCCTTTAAATTTGATGAACTGGTAGCTAAATCAGCCAAAATATTATGTAATAATGTTAAGGTGTCAACCTGTAAAATTGGACTTGAATTAGCTACCGAACCGGGCCTTAAATTAGCAATTGACCCGGGTAACGCATGTTGATATTTTCACCATAGGGAAATTAGTGAATCGGCCCTAGACTGGCTTTGAACCAAGTATGAATCAATCCGAGCATCACGTGTTGATGCTAAATTTTCAGTCTGTAGAAAATAGACCGAATCAGTTATCAAACCAACCATTAAATTGGCAATTAAATCAGCCAAATGTATTATATACTAATTTTGATTTTCAGCATGCGCATAAGTTGTTATGAGACTATAATGCATCTGAAATTTTAGTATATGAATATATTACAAAACTTTGATATTTTACTGTATTTTTAATATTTAAATGCTAAGTTTTAGCCCTATTTATGTAAAGTAAATGGAAGCTCTACACAACGATAAGAAATATAATTATTTTCTTTCAGATGGAGAAAATTCAGAGCAGAATAAGTACCAAGAATAAGTGTAAAGTTTTTATAAGAACTTTTGAAAGAAAGTAAGAAATTGGAACAATAAGTGATCAACAGATAATATATTTTGGCATGTTTTAATATATTATAGTAAAGTATTATTATCTGATAAGTATCACTATACGATTTTGGTCTCATTTACCAGGTATAAAGGTATATACCACCCACCTCCAAGTGAAAAAGGAGGTTAGATCTTAGATTGTGTATACTGAACACAATCTACCCACCTCAGGGTGTAAGATGAGGTAAGGCTTTTGATTGTATGAATTGAACACAATCTATACTTTAATCGATCGCTTTTTTAGTTAGTAAGGCCTACTGACCCTAATCCCTAAAGAAAAATAAGGAAAGAAAGTTTTCAGCATGGTTTGAAAGAAAGAAAAAGAAAAACTCAAGATAAAAAATTAAAAAGAAATTTGCATAAGTATTCTAACCATATTTTAAGTTATTATGTTCTATGATGATCTCTATCCATGCTATTATGTTTTAAATGAAACAAATGCATAATCTTTGTAATATATTGTATCTTTGTTGAATATTTAGCTCACTCTCTTACTATTTTTACTAACCCTTCAGATGATCCGCTCGAGTTCTTACCCGATGAGTAGGAGTAAGGATTGAAGAATTTAGTACGTGCATCTAGAGACATTATCATGTTGATCTATATTTTAGAATAGTATGTATTGTATTTAGTTTCATTTTGTAGTTAACATTAGATAAAATATGATGTAAAGTTCTAACCAATTTTGATGATTGTATAGATAACAATATATCTCAGTGATAATTCTTTATTAAATGACCAAATTTTGTAGATGTTACTTCCGCAAGTTGGTTTGCACAAGATTTAGTTGGTATCTTTTCTTAATAAGAAGTTGGCGTTGTATTATTAGACTGATGTCAAAGTCACAGATGACTTGACAATATTTGAGACCTGTGTATATTGATTTATTATTTATGTACAGGTGAATTTTAGTAATAATAGAGTAAGCTCATGTCCATTGGATTAATGATTTATTATTAGTAGAAATCGATAATTAATGATAAAGAAATGTGACTAAGTTAAATGACAAATTTTAGGATGTGGTTCATCACACCCTATCTGTTCCACCGCTTGGAAATGCGGTGGAATGAATTCTTGGTCGAATATTATAATAGGCCCGCGCTCGCTCAAGCTCAGCTGCTACTGTTTTGGGGCTTCAAGTGCCCTATCAAGCCTATAGCAGGCCCAACTCAAGCTCAAACCCAATTCAGGCATGCATCAGGCCCAGATTCAATCCAACCCAATTTTTGACTCTGACCCAATTTTTTATATCATTTGCCTTCACTTTTAATTATATTATCTTAATTAATTATAGTTAATATAATTACAAAAACTCAAACGTTACACCAGTGGTCAATCTGGCCGTCCAACTTATAAGTAATAAATTTGATTTTCTCTTCCTTCAGAAATCAATTACCTCAAATATAATCTCCATTCTTTGGATCCACATATTCACATTTATTGGGTCAAGATCACCTAAGAAGATCGGGAATCGTTCATTAGAAAATTGATCATATACAATCATCCCTCATCCTAGACTTCCACCTTGCACTACATCATGACGTTGTACCATAAAATCCATCATATCTGTCATATTTGCCATTATAGCCAAGTAGTTGTCTTTCTAATTAGACCCAGCATCACCTTGACCACTTAACATTCATTTCCATTATGATTTGATTTGATAACATACAATTATTATGATACAAACATACAATTATTATGATGATATAAAAAAAACATAAACTAAAAATTTGTAACCAGGTTGGACCTTGCAAACATCAATAGTCAATTCCCATAATTAACTTCAAAGCATAATCATCGTACCATCCTAGGATTGACTAAACTTTCATCGTTTGGCCCTATGATCAACATACAAAACGTAAGGAAAATCATCTACCAGCAATAATCCAATAGCATCAATATCTTAATTATAAAACAATTTACATTACGAAGCTCACTAGCCCAAAATAAAAATATTTAAATGATATAAATTCACAATAATAAATGATCAAATGTTTGCAACTCCTATACAAATTCTAAATATAATAAACTGACTATTAACTAATCCTCATAAAACTCTTTCCTATTAAAACTTGCAAATTATCCACTTACTAATGATGGATCGGTTGCACTGGTTCTATCCAATGAAAATCGTTGCTAGCTTGTGTTGACTTGTGATTATGATCAGGTTGACTAGTTGTGTGTCATCCTTCGGTGAAAAGTTCTAGAAAGTTTGCTAATTGTACTCTCGCAAAATGAAGTATACTAATACTGCGAGTGTGAGTCGAAGGAAGTATGCATTGATGTTCTTTTCTTTCCATTTGAGAGCTGCCCATATTATGTTTGAATTTCAATCGTTGTATGGCTAGCTAGTTCCCACATGGTGACATATCAACCTCCACACGCCATTCAAATAGGAACATCTGAAAAATAGGTGATCATGACTTTCAATCCTATTGCTACAAAGTATACACATATTAGGATATTGAATGAAGGTGCTGATATGGTCTAAAATGCTTAATCTCCTCTGAATAGCTAGCCATAGAATAAAGACATGTGTTGGGATATACTGAGGCCCCAGACCAGATAGCTCTGTGACACCCCGACTCCGAGTCACCCGACCCGATTCGAAACAGCCACACGGAAACCAAAATCATAAATAATCTCATAAATGCGTCACTAAATAACATATAATAATCATCATTCTCACAATAAATTTTCTAAGACAATAAATATCTACAAAATCATAACTCTGAGAATATAATCCCGATAAAATAATTAAATAAAACCTTGACCAATCGAACTAGCTCTAGTGCTTTCTGCCACGAGCTTCTAACCCCAAGTTCACCTCTATCCCGAAGTTCCTCGACTACACCTTGATTTTTTTTAACCTGTCATAACTTCTACTCTGGAACCAACAAAACGCAAGGATGAGCCTAAGACCCAACAAGTAAATAAATTAATAAAATAACCGAATGCAATAAAACGTCTCGGATATTAATAGCATAATAAGTACATCAGATAAATCAACAATTATCCGAGATTTAACAACCTGTCGTATCCACGACTCAAGAGCTATATGACAACAAATCATTAGAGATGCAAATTGAATTCCACCGAATTCTAGTATCAATCACGGCATAGGTTCCATCGAACCCTTCACAAATGAGGTCCCAATTATACGAGATATCACGAAAGCCTTCTCGGACCTTGGTATCATGATACTTGCCAGGCGTAGTGTACAAGTACCATATCCAATCAACACTCTTGTTATCCCATCAAATAACCTTCATATATTCTGTAATCCTTTGATCCACGCTCTTTTGAGAACAGAATATTCATATTATCAAGCCAAACCCAACACTACCTCAATACGATATCCATTAATATCTCACAAACCGGTTCACAGGATTATAAGCATCCATCCAAACAATTTCAACCTCCGAAATATGGATTCAGTATCGGAAAAGTGTAGACTATACTAAAATTCCGTAACCTCCCATCCGACTCAATACCTTAGTGTTTTCATACTCTCTCCTCAATTTAGTCATAGAGAGCTAATAAAATGTACGCATACCAACAAGGCTAACACGAAGGATAATTTACCAGAATTCATTAATGAGATACTGAAATAATCACTAAATTGACTATTATTATTTCCAAGCATACCAAATGCACATGCACATGCATAAATTTATATAAACACATTTTGCCAAATGTATAAGTATATATATATATATATATATATGCAAACCACATATACACATACATATACATACGAACTCATATAATATATTCTGCCAACACACACTGGCACACAACACACACTGCACTCACCCACACCTGCACGCAGCAATACACATATATTCACACACACACACACACACACATATATATATATAAATATTTACATACACATCCACGTATACGTATATGCGTATACCCGATTACCCAAAACCTTCAATTACAGCGCCAACGACCAACAGAGCACCAAGCTCTGTTCTTCCGGATTCAGTCTTTATATCAATTTCTACATACATCACTAATTTAATTTCATTAGGGAAGAATACGATTAACTTAGAGAGAGGAGAGTGGATCGGTTGCAAATTAACAGAATAGTTACTTACAAAAGAGAGAGGAGTTTTACTTGCAGAACATGGAATTGTTACTTGCCTGATCTGGACAGAAGGGTAGCACGGCTAGGATTAACGGCGGCGAGGGCTAGGGTTCAACGGTGGCAAGGGTTGCGACGCAGCGGCACAACTGACAATGGCAATGGCAACGGCAACGACACTGTAACGATCGGCTAGGGTTTGCAGCGGCGGCAAGGGTTTGCGACGATGGCTCCGGCACCGATTGACGACGGAGACACCTCCTCGGCTCAAGCTTGCAACGGCGACCACGGCTCCAGACGACAGGCTCGGACGACCTCACCCACTCCCACACAACTCTATTTATAGCCCTCCTCAACGGCCCACTGATTAAATGAGGGAAACGGAAACGAAAGGGAGAGGAAGAGACGAAGAGAGCGAGAAAGAAACTGAGAGTGAGAGACCAGAGAGAGGGAGAGAGACTGAGAGACGAGAGAGAGCTGGAGAGGCTGAGAGAGATGAGAGGGACGAAAATGGCAGAAGAGGAAAACAGCAATCAAGG
>JAODPA010098351.1:0-21863 GCA_025585075.1 Nepenthes mirabilis
GTAGGTTATAATTACTATTAATTATTATAATGACCTCTTTTGGTCCAAATTCATGACAAAATAAGAAAACCTCAACAATTTTGTCTTAAAAAATTGATTTGATTTTCTCTAATAATGAATCTATTTTTACATTAATAAGTTTTAGGGTTGCAACCATTTTTCTTTATATCTTTATGAAGAGAAGAGGACTACATAGAAAAAGAATTGATAACTAAGTTAAAAAATATGACTGTTGATAAAGTAATATCCTAACACACATATGCTACTTACGCGTTCATCATGCCCAAAGTCAATATTGCCCCAATGCATATACACTATTTAGGCGCACATCATGCCCAAAGTCAATAGCGCCCTAATGTACATATGCTACTCAGGCACATATATTCTTAGTAAAATACGCTCTTACATAGATTAAGTGCACATTTAGCATGGATATTTTAGGTAAAATATCTCATGTATAGATTAGACATGAAAACTTAAAGAGGGCATATTTGCATAGATGGCATGTATCTGACACTCATCTTCGTTTGGACTTGATAATCTTTTAGACTACCTATTTAACTAACCATGCAAATACAAGATATTACTAATAATCAACATATGTGACAATTTTATAATTAAATACCTTATAGGATAAAAACAATAAACATATAATTTACAAATTTAGATATTACCAATAAAATCTGTGTACATAAAAAATCTATTCCTATAAAATAAAAATGGTGACATTTAAACATGCATATTTCGGAGATAAGTGCACCTATTGTTCCCTAATCAAACATGGTTGGATTAAATACAAACAATATTTGCAACAATCAATAGCAATATTACTACATTTTATCAAGAAGTATTAATATACAGCAATTTTTGTAGAATAAAAAGTTTAGATGCAAATCTAGCTATACAACTTAACAAAATATCCTACTCTTCTTTTTTTTTTTTTTTTGACACAAATTCTAAATATTTTGATGAATCAACACTAGAATAGTCGTTGTCCCTCATGGAACGTAGCTTATCAAAGTATCGTTCAAGTTTCTCCTCACACATGCATCCTAGTCAGCTAGGCAAGCATCCATGTGCTTAACTAGAGCCTCTAAGTGAGCAATGCTGGGCATTAGCCGAGATTCATTATTTGAGAATGAGGATAACTAATTAAACATTCTAGACAATTCACTTATAATAATGAAGGAGGCAATCGAAGAAGATAGAAGTGGCATAGAAAGGTCAAGAGTAGACAGAGTAGGATCCTAAGAAGGTTCCATCAATGGATTATAGTGGTACGAGGAATGCCATCAGGTATGGGCCTAGCTCTCCTCGTAAATTGTGTGATTGATGGTTTTTCTTAAGAAAATATGATAAAGGCTTAAAAATGACACCCTCAGACCCATAATCAGATGTTAAATTAGATTACTTTGATGAAGGTTGTTGTTCTTTTTGTTTGCAAATATATAAATGATTTGAGAGAACATATGGAATGGTGGATCCCGGAGTAGTCAATGAGAAGGGCTTACAAAAAGAGGATCTTGTTGAGCTAGAGGGAAACGAAATGTGTCATTAGAAAACATTTTGTTAACATAATGCAACACATTGGAGACATTAGGAGATAATATGCATGGTTTCAAAAATTTTCCATGCCATTTTATAGGAGCTCCATGCAATATGGAAGTTATCTTGTTAAAAGGGGGCCAAAAGTAAAATGTGTACAGATAATCTAGGACAGGAAATGGTGAAAGATAGAGAGTGCTAGCAATATTCTCTAGAATTATCTAAATATTCCTCCCCCTCAAATAAGATAAAAGGGAATTCAAACATTTATTAATATCATAAATATTGAAATAAAACTCTTGAATTAATAAAGTAGATGGTGCAATGAAATTAGTGAGGATCGGTTTCTACTCGCGGTTAATCAAAACTGAAAAAATGGATATATTAAAAGAAATAAGATCCACCTCATGTTTTAGAGTGAGCTACCGGTGGCTTACACTTTCCTAGAAGAGATTTCCCGCAACGACATTGATAAAGTGAGTAGACTTAAAGGAGGAGTCACTAGGAAAACATTTTTTAGAGACTTTCTTGGAATAAATCATCTGAAAATAATATGAGAAGATTTATTCGTAAAAACTATACATCTAACACAATACAAAAGAAGAATAGAGATTGTAGCCCAAACTCACCAAGATAAAATTTTATGAGAGTAACTCCTACAAATATCAGTAACAGATACCCAAATCATGAAGAGAAGACAACCAAATATGGCTAAATTTCAAAACAAACATATTTGGTTTTTATGAATCAAAATATTTAGATCTACAATCAAAAATTTTTAAACTCCAACAATACCCAATAAAATTTGGTTACACACATGAGAGATCTTACTAAAGGAGATAGGTAACCACTACAATGGTAGAGCTTAACTAACACAATAGACAATGAACCCAAGAGCTTGAGAGTCAGGAGAGAGAATAAAACATACCTTGAATTTGCCTTTGATTTAGAATAAATTAGTAGATCTAGAAAGGATGAGGGTATAGAGAGAGAGAAAGCCATGCAAAATGTAGAGAAACTGAAGAAGAGAGAGAGAGAGAGAGAGAGAGAGAGAGAAATTATGTGTGATGCATGAACAATACAAGGAAAAAAAAGGAGTATGTAGATCGGCACATGAGTGCACAACCATTACACTTCAAGTGTGAAAGTTCTGGAGAAACGGTGCATGGGCGTTAGAGAGGAGCTCATCAGGCGTGGATGTTTCTAGATGGAATAAATTGGAGTGCGAGTTAGGTGAGCAACATGCCCAATGCATAGTGACCAGACAATATAGAAGTAGTGCACGAATATGATATGGGCATTGGTCAGACATAAAAAAAAAAAAAAAAAAAGCGAGAATGTTTTATTTTTATTTTAAACTTCATTTATTATTATTTTTTATTTAACAAAAATTAAAGAAACTGCACAATACTTATAGTGGAGAATAGATACCAATAGCCCCTCGAAGAGACTTAAACTGAAGATTATGTAAGGGCTTAACGTATATGTTGAAGAGTGATGACACAAATTTTAACAAATTTATAAATAAAATGATATCTAATATCACAATAAAATGATAGCACTTGTATTGTCATAGTGTCTCAGACAGTATTATATCAATGCAACCTTTGTTTCATCTAAAGAAGTTAAGTGCAATTACTTCTAGAAGAAATATGCTCAACTTTAACAGTAGATAAAAAGATAGAATTTTATTTCTCACTCATTCGAACTACAAGGTTAGATTCTACTTAGAAACATCCTCCAGAAGTACTTTACCTATTATTGGCATTTTTAACCCAATGTACATTTGAATAGTTAGCCAAGTCAAGATTTAAATCATGAGGGTATGGAATCCCATGATCTAAGGTGCCATTTATGTAGCAGATGATTCATTTGATAGCACTTAAGTGTGATCTCTTAGAGTTTGGTTGATACCAAGCATACACACATCCACACTGCACGATATATTGGGTCTACTTGCAGTTAAATAGAGTAAACTATTGCAGGCGTTTCAATGTTTCAAATGGTTTTTAAAATGTAGTTTGCCCGTGGACTACTAAAAAATCTTAATGGTTGTATTGCAAACATTTCGAAACAAGTCATCAGGACTCAAAAGGCCCTTGAGGATTATCAGATGACTTCTTCCATCATCCACACAATATAATTATAACTGAGGAAGAGAATCTAAAAGCTGCTTATCGTCAAGCCCTGAGACAGGAACTGGATTTCCTTCAACAAAAGGCCAAAATTAAATGGCTCAAGAAAGGAGATTAGTGCAACAAATTCTTCTTCCACTCAGTTGCTGGGAATTGCAATCGTAGAAAAATCATTTTGTTGACTAAAAACGATGGTGCCACAACTAGTAGCCTGGAGGAGGTTCAACAATTAATAGTCAAATATTTTTTTGAGTTTCTTAGGCTTTGGATGAAATGATATTTCTTTTGATAAGGATAGACTTCAGCCGTTTATTCTACATACCATCTTGGATAACATCTGTCTTATGCTTTGCAGACCAGTCACTGCCGAGGAAGTTCATCACTCGCTATTTTCAATTGGAGATTGCAAAGCTCCTGATTCGGATGGATTCTCTTCAAAATTTTATAAAGAGTCTTGGCATATTATTGGTTCATCGATTGTGGAAGCTGTTCAAGATTTTTTTCACTATGGAAAACTTCTTAAACAGATTAACACAACTATTATCAGCCTAATTCCCAAGGTGAAGTCTCCTTTCAAGGTGTCTGATTTTAGACCTATTTCTTATTGTAATGTTATACACAAAATCATCTCAAAGATCATTGCTAAGCATATCAGACCCACCCTCCCTTATCTGGTTGATAGTTGCCAAACTGCTTTTATGGCGGGGAGGCATATTGGGGACAATGTCTTGCTGGCTCAGAAATTGCTCCATAAAAATCACTTGGGCAAGGGAGTGCCACATTGTGCCATAAAGGTGGATCTAACGAAAGCATTCGACTCAATTCAATGGGATTTTCTGATTGTATTACTAGATTTGATGGGTTTTCCCCCTCAAATGGTTAAGTGGATTAGTCAATGCATAACCACCACCTCCTTCTCTATCAATATAAATGGTGAATCAGCCAGCTTCTTCAAAGGGGCCAAGGGACTTCACCAAGGTGATCCTCTCTCGCCTTATCTATTTGTATTGGCCATGGAAACACTTAATGGTATTCTAGAAATTAAAGTCCAGTGGCATAGGAGCTTTCAATATTATTGGAAATGTGAAAAAACGAGGACTGTGATACTTGGATTTTCTGATGACATTCTTCTTTTCTTTAAGGTCGACACTAATTCTATAAACATTATCCATGACTATCTCAAGAAATTTGAAGTTCTCTTGGGTCTCTCAACTAACAGGGACAAAAGAAAAATTTTTATATGCTCTGGGGACAAGACCACAAATCAAGAAATTCAAGACATTATGGGTTTCAGAAGGGGCTCACTTCCAATGAAATACTTGGGCATTCCACTCATTACTTCTAGGATATTTACGAAAGACAACCAACCTCTACTGGACAGGGTGCTAAAGAAAGTGACCTTCTCGAAAAATAGATGGCTGTCTTTTGGTGGTCGGCTTCAGCTGATCTCTTTTATCCTTTTGACTCTCCATATATACCGGGCATCTATTTTCATCTTATCAAAAGCGATTTTGAAGAAACTTGAGGGCTATATTCAATGTTTTCTTTGGCAATGCTCCATTGATGGAAAGTTTGCAGTAAAGGTTGTATGAGAGGATGTGTGCTCTGCAAAGGACGAAGGGGCCTGGGGATAAAAAACCTCATCACCTCTAATAAAGTATTTATTTGTCGTCTTTTTTGGAAGATCATTACAAAAGACCTGGACTCGGTTTGGTCGGCTTGGTGTCATAAATATCGTATTAAAGACCACTGCATTTGGACTATAAAAGTGCCAGACTTAGCCACGTGGAGTTGGAAGAAGCTCATGAAGTTACGCCCTATCCTTCGCCTCAAAATATGTCACCACATTGGGAATGGAGCTGATACGTTCCTATGGACAGACAATTGGCACCCCAGTGGTCCTCTATGTGATCGTTACACGGAGCGATTAAGATGTGTAACAAGCTTATCTCAGGATACAAAAGTAATGGACATCATCCACCATGGTAAATGGAAGTGGCTTAACAATTTCAATATGGAGGTAACAGATATAATGGATAACATGCCCCATTACAATCTGAAAAAGCATGTTTTGGTGCTTTCGTGAACAATCAAGTTTCGACCCCGATAAATATTAGCGGAAGTAAAAATAAATAACAATAAATATCTAATACATGTAAAAGATATTTAATACTAGATGCAAACGAGATAACAAGCATGCACGATACAAATAGTTATAAGCAATAAAGATAAAGACTCAATTTTTTTGGTGACGAAGTGAAAACTCGATACCCACGGTATCGAGAAAAATACTCCGTGCTTCAACGACCAGGGAAGCAATACACTATAAAAATCAACTTACAGACCGAGTGGTAATGACGCGCTAACCTAGCCGACTTACTCCCATCACCTGATCCCTACCAAGGAACTCCTTGGATTTACCCGCGGCAACGGAACCGGACTCCTTCCGGTCTTCACGTCAATCTTCCCTCGAACCACTTGAATTTCCAATCATGAACGAGTCTCCTTCTTCATGAACCAAAGTCTCCAACAATGGTAGAAGGTAAAGTTTCAATGGTTAAAAAAGGTGTGTGAGAAAACTAGTTTGAACATGTAGAGCAATATTGTAGAGATTAGTTTTCTCAAGAGAAGTATGAATAATGGAGCATTTTAGGCTTTTTTCTCCAATGAGGCACGTAAATCAACTCTGTAGAATTCTTCGGGTTTCAAAAAATAAGGCTAGAATTTATAGTGGAGCCAAAAACGCGTTTAAAAATTCTGCCCGTTAGGCCAACGCTCGAGCGGCTGTAGGGTTTCGACAGAAACCCTGCGGGCGCTCGAGCAGACATGGGGCGAGCAGCGAAGGGCCGACCTACTGGTTTTGTGGCTCGAGCGGCTAGCGAGCGAGAGGCGAGCGGCCACCCTACTGGTTTTTGAGCTCGAGCAGAAATTGAGCTCATGGCGAGCGGGCAGTCTTTGGATGGGCTCGAGCGACTGGAGGGCAGACCGAACGGACTTTAACCCGACAACCTACAACCCGACATCAATACAATGATACATATGGTCACAGAATATGCCAATTAGACAAAAGTCTCTAACAATCTCCCCCTTTGGCAATTCCATGACAAAACTCAAAAAATAAATAAATACAAGTGAATCACGGGTTCAGACACCACCGAGATAAAACCCGTGTACATGAAAACCTACGCCTAATGATACATAAGGGACAAAAAAAATGTAAATAGCTAAACTAGAACGGCTGAGACGATGTGATGAAAACTTGCGTTGACTGCCTGTGTAACTTCAATTTCCTGGTCAAGTAAGGTTAGTACCAATAAGACAAAAGATAATAACAATTTAACAGCATGCATGGTACATAAGCATGAGAACATACAATAATGTAACATACAACAATTCTTCCCCTAACGAAAATAATCAATACTCCCCCCAAAATAAGCAGGCTCCGCTCCGTCTCCCCTAAGCTCCCCCTATCAAAATGAATCAAGTCTCCCCCTTTTTGTCACGAATGGCTAAGGGGTCATGTAGCTCACTTTTCTTAACCCAGACATGTCTCCCCGAATTCACTTTCTGGCTTAGCCTTTTAACTCGTTCATTCAATTTCTGAATGTGATCAACGAGTTTATTCATTTTTTGCCATTGTCTTTGATTGTACAAAAAATTTATGGTGTAACATTGAGGATGAATTTGACCTATTTTCCCACACGCATGACAAGTAGGCACAAACTTAGGTATGGTGGCACGGTCCATAGATCTTTTCTCCACACGTTGAAGCACGGCCTGGATGACTTTGGGTCTATAGGAGTGTTTGTGTGAAATTTTCGTGGCGGGAATAAACACAGTTTTAGGTTTCACGTCAGTTTGTACAAAATTTACAACATATCCCAAACCCTGTTTATTTCCACCAATTTTTCCCAACCCGAGCATATGGTCTAATTTTGTGGACCCATTCAAGAATTGCTTTAGGTCTTTTCGAGAAGCCTCAAGTTCAGATTCTAAAGTTGTGAGTTGCTTAGCAAATGAGATTTTCAGATTCTCAATTTCTTGAGTTTTAGAATCTAACTCGGATTGATGGACTACTTTTTCTTATTCCAACTCAATGACCCTATTGTTTAAGGTTATATTTTGTTTCTTTGCTTTCAAGCATACCCTAAACAGTTTGTCATATGCTTCTTGAAGGCCATCAGATTCAGCTTCTGACTCATCCACAGAGTCATCAGAGTGATTAAGGTTTTCTACTGAATGGTCACACGTAGAGGTCATAAAAGCCATGTACTTGACAGGGCCATCGTCATAATATTTTTTACCCTCTTCTTCTTCGTCATCACTTAGGGTCACATTAGCTTTAAAGGCTTAACCTTATTAGCGTTTAAGGTTTGGGCATTCAGCCCGATAGTTGCCAAAGCCTTTACACTCATGACATTGAACTCCTTGAGTATTTTTTTATTTGTAATCCTTGAGTTCACGTCGATCTTTCTTCTCAAATTGAGATGACCGTTTTGAATCCACATCAATTTTGTTTGATGAAGATTTATTTTTCCTTAAGAATTTTTTGAAGTTCTTAACAAATAAGGAAAAGTCGTCATCACTACACGAGTCTTCATTGGAATCCCGAGTTTGCTCTTCCCTACTTGATTTGAGAGCAAGAGATTTATTCTTCTTTGATTGTGGCAATGTGTGCTCATAAGTTTGTAGGGACCCTACAAGTTCTTTGATTTTTAATTTGTCTAACTCTTCACTCTCTTCAATCGCCATCACTTTGGATCTAAATCGTTCAGGCAACGATCGTAGAACTTTTCTAACAACTCTATTTTTCGGGATTCGTTCACCTAAATTGAACGTGGAGTTTACAATATCATTTAATTGGGCATAGAATTATCAAATGTCTCATCATCTTTCATTCTTATTTCTTCGAATCTAGTGGTGAGCATTTACAATTTTGAATTTTTAACTAGTTTAGTTCCTTCATGAGTGATTTCTAAAATGTCTCACGCATCTTTAGACATCTCACACATTGAAATTCATTTAAACTCATCGGGAGACACAGCCATAAAAATAGCATGTAATCCCTTACTATTCCAATTATATGCATCAAGTTTCTCTTTGGTCCATGAAAATAGGGCTTTTGGTTCCTTGCCCGAGGAACTAGTAGGTGGAATCCACCCAACTTGGGTACATGCCCAAACACGCTCATCTAGAGATTTTAGGAAGGCTCTCATCCGGACATTCCAATAGGCATAGTTACTCCCATCAAAGAAGGGAGGAACAGAGAGCGATCCACTCGTGTACATCTAGATCGGGGGTCGCGGATCAGGGTAAGTCTCTGATACCAATTGAAAAAGCACGTTTTGGTGCTTTCGTGAACAATCAAGTTTTGACCCCGATAAATATTAGCGAAAGTAAAAATAAATAATAATAAATATCTAATACACGTAAAAGATATTTAATATTAGATGCAAACGAGATAACAAGTATGCACGATACAAATAATTATGAGCAATAAAGATAAAGACTAAATTTTTTTGGTGACAAAGTGAAAACTCGATACCCACGGTATCGAGAAAAATACTCCGGGCTTCAACGGCCAGAGAAGCAATGCACTATGAAAATTAACTTACAGACCGAGTGGTAACGACATGCTAACCTAGTTGACTTACTCCCGTCACGTGATCCCTACCAAGGAACTCCTTGGATTTGCCCGCGGCAACGGAACCGGACTCCTTCCGGTCTTCACGTCAATCTTCCCTCAAACCACTTGAATTTCCAATCACGAACGAGTCTTCTTCTTAACGAACCAGAGTCTCCAACGATGGAAGAAAGTAAAGTTTCAATGGTTAAAGAAGGTGGGTGAGAAAACTAGTTTGAACATGTAGAGTAATATTGTAGAGATTAGTTTTCTCAAGAGAAGTAGGAATAATGGAGCATTTTAGGCTTTCTTCTCCAATGAGGCACATAAATCAACTCTACAGAATTCTTCGGGTTTCAAAAAATAAGGCTAGAATTTATAGTGGAGCCAAAAACGCGTTTAAAAATTCTACTCGTTGGGCCGGCGCTTGAGCAGACATGGGGCAAGCAGCGAGCGGCCGACCTACTGGTTTTGTGGCTCGAGCAGCTAGCGAGCGAGAGGTGAGCGGCCACCCTACTGGTTTTTGAGCTCGAGCGGAAATCGAGCTCATGGCGAGTGGGAAGTCTTTGGACGGGCTCGACCGACTGGAGGGTGGACCGAACGGACTTTAACCCGACAACCCACAACCCGATATCAATACAATGATACATATGGTCACGGAATATGCCAATTAGATAAAAGTCTCTAACACAATCCGAATGCCTCTCAAAACAATGTAATCAAATGGTGTGCTAGTCTTTCGGGTGTCTACTCAGCAAAATTGGCATATTTGATTTTCCAGCAACTCAAGGACAAAGTGAAGTGGTATAATCTAGTCTAGGGTCCATATCATCTCCCGGCTCATAATTTTACTCTGTGGCTGGTTATGCGTCAACGACTCAGCACCCTAGACTGTATTAGCTCCTTCATTCATCAACCGACGCCTTGCATTTTGTGTAACTCTGGGAGTGAAAGTCATGAGCACGTCTTCTTCTCCTGTCCCTTTTCATCGAGTGTGTGGAGGATTGTGTGCCAACATGCTGGAATATGTTGGTCACATAATGAATGGCACTCCAATGTTGTCTAGGCAGCAAACAAATAGAAGGGAAAGAAAATCATAGCCCTCTCCTTTCGTCTCACCCTGGCTGCAACTGTTTATTATATTTGGAGAGAAAGAAACCAACGCACTTTCGAAAACGTTACTCCGCAGGATGAATCCCAAGTGGCCAACCTGATTTACTCTGCTGTTCATCGAAATCTTGAGGTTATCTCCATTGACCGTAATCAGAGCAATCGATCTCTCTTAACAAGATGAGGTTTACCATTAACTAGCTGTCGCAGTGGATAAAATCTGGTCTGCTCTTGGGTGTGAAGTTATATATATATATATAATGCATTCCGGAATGGGACTACATTCTAGAATGGTGATTTTCGGAATGCATCTTGCATTCCTATTTAGATTTAAAAAAAAGCTAATCATTCTGGAAGGAATGCCTTATTTCTGTTTGTTTTGCCGGTTTGGGTCCTTTTGCCGATATGGGTGCTTTTGGTCAGTTTGGAAACATTATGATGATATGGTGCTTTGTAGGCGGTTTTGTGTGTTATGCCGGGTATAATGTTATTTTTTTTGGGTTTAGAGCATTAGAAGAAAAAAATTTAAGCATTCCGGAAGGAATGCTTTTTTCCTGTTTGGATTGTCGGTTTGGGTCTTTTTGCTAGTATGGATGCATTTGGACGGTTTGTGAACTTTGTGATGATATGGTGCTTTGTGGGCGGTTTTGTGCATTTGTCCGACATGATGTTTTTTTCCGAGTCGGATTATTTGGGAAATAATTCTAAGCATTCCGGAAGAAATGCTTTATTCCTATTTGGACTACCAGTTTGGGTCTTTTTTGTCAGTATGGATATATTTGGACGGTTTGGGAACATTATGATGATATGGTGCTTTTTAATGACATTTTTCGTCGTGCTTGGGAAATGCCTTAACGTCTATATTTTAATTTTAAATCGGTAAAATATTTGGAGATAGAATATAGGTTTCTGTAAATTATTGTATTTTAATATAATTTTACTCACCAAAAAAATGATTATATGGTGCTTTATGGGCGGTTTTATGCGTTTGCCCGGTTTGATTTTATTTTTTTTTTGGGGTTGGATAATTTGTAAAAAAAATAAAATGTTTTCTTTTCTAGTATGGGCTCATTTAGACGGCATTATGCATTTTGCCCGGTATGATATTTTTACCGGCTTTGTTTTTTTGTCAGCATTTAGTTTATGCTAGTATGGTGCTACTAGCTAGTATGAAGTTTTATTCCGAATTTAAAAAAAAAACAAAAAATTATTCCAGTCAGAATGCTTTATTTCTTGTCAGGATTGCCGGTATGTGTCTATTTGCCGATATGGGTGCATTTGGGCAGACTTGTGAATTTTTCCTGGTATGATATTTTTATCGTTTCAGTTTATTTGTCAATACTTCGGTATGCTGATGGTTTCCGGTTTGGATTTGTTGGCATTCAGTTATCTACTGGTTTGGAATATATCTGGCCATCGGGAATGCGTGCTCCTTGCTTGGAATATAGGTTGGTAGCTTCATAGACAAAATGGCATGGATCCACCACGGCAGAATGCTGAAGATGCTAGGAGTCGTGGGTAAAATACTTCGGCTAAACAGGTCGACTGGCATGGACGACGTGAATCACTAAAGAACTAGGGCAATATATCCCATTGGATCACTGACACTCAAAACTTCAAATGGAGTGCACGTAGAGCTTCTGGTCGACGGTTGGCCAACTTGTTCATCGTGCGGTATGGCATTTTGGCCGGGCTAAATTCGAACCTTGGACTAAATAGGATGACTTAGTTTGCTGGGTGTACACCAGATCGAGAACTTTTAATTGGTTTCGGCTGCGGATTCACTACTCTATCCGAGTAAGTTGTAATCGGGTCATTGCCCTACTTAGTTTTTTACTTTGCTTTTATGCATTGTTTCGGGGTGCTCGGGCCCCTTGCCTCTATGTTTCTTCATTCAAGTTGGTATAACACTTGATATTAGAATATAAGTTTTTATAAATTTTTACATCTTAATACAATTTAATTAATTGCCAAAAAAATATTTATTGGTACTGAGGTTATGCTAGTATGGGGTGACTAGCCGGTATGGAGTAATATTCTCCAAAAAAAAATATCCCAACTGGGTATACTTTATTCCTGCTTGGAGTGCAGGTATGCGTTTTCATGCCCGTAGTGGATAGCCTTCTTGAAATTTTCGATATAAAATGGCAACAGCCGGTATAGAATCAGCGAGGATGGAATGGAATGACATGGAATTCCCGGTATAGAAATGTTGCAAATTGTCAGTATGGAGTAAATACCGGTATGCAAATGACCGGTATAGAGCAATAATGCTAGTTTGCGTGGAGTAGCTGATTCCTTTTGAATTTTCCCGAATGGTTGGCTTTTCCTGGATTGAAATGAACTAGATTTACAGGATTGGAAGTGGAAACTGCCCGTATGGTAACAGACAGGTTGGAATGATAGAGCCGGTATGGTATCAGTCGGGTTGGCATGGATTATTCTAGAATTCCTGATATGGAATTCCATGATTATTTGGCCGGTTTAGCGGATTAATCGGCCAATGTGGCCAAGGAACCAAGGTAGGCAGTCGACTGAAGGAGCTTGGTGCCTTTGGTGCAAAATCAACTGGTCAACGGGTTGACCGGCATTGGTGCAAAAGGCTGGTCAACACGTTGACTGGGCAACAAGTAAAATGGCGCACGGATAGACATGGTTGCAAATGGCATTTTGGCTGGTTTAGTTGAAGGCCAATGACCGATTTGGATGACTGTAATTTGAAAGATTGTTTCCTTTTGTAAATTTTACTTTGGTTTTATGATATGTTCCATGGTGTTCGGAGAATACCCTAATATCTATGTTTTAATTCCAAGTTGGCAAAACTTTTTTTTTTTTGTAAGTCCAAGTCGATAAAATACTTGAAGATAGAATGTAGGTTTTTATAATTTTTTTTTATTTTAATATAATTTTACTTACTTACCAAAATAAATAAATAGAGTAAACTATCTATCATATTCTATAAAGGGTTTGATCAATAGTTTTATCGGTAGGCTTAAGGCCCAATTTGGTCATTATGCTCATGTGTATCTTAGTACGTTTCTTATTAACTAAACCAAATCATTTGTCAATATGTTGAGCATATTTAGATTGGGTGATAAAGATCCTATGGTAAAGTTATTTGACATGAAGGACAAGGAAGAAGATTAATTTACCTACTATACTCATTTTCAATTTAGATTTTATGCAATCAGCAAATTTATAAACATAAGAGTTTATAGTGGAATAAAAATGATATCATCAATATAAGCTTGAGTTATAATCATATATTTTTTAGAAACTATGATAAAAAGAGTTTCGTCAATACTACCCTTAGTAAATCCATAGTGACTAAGATTGGAGGAGAGACGTTAATACCAAGGTCTAGGTATTTGTTTAAGACCATGCAAAATTTTCTTGAACTTATAAGGGATCAATAAATCCTTTTAGTTATTTAGCATACACTTCCTCTTGAATGAAACTATTAAAAAAAAGTACTTTAACATCTCTCTAATAAAGTTTAAATCCAATGATACAAGTAGTGGATAATAAAAATCTTATAAATTTAAGACAAGTTATAGGAGTAAATGTTTCACCAAAGATTATTCTTGCAATTTGAATATAGCCTTAGACAACGACATAAGCTTTATTTCTAGTTATGTTACCATTTTCATCTTATTTATTTTTAAAAATTTACTTGGTGCCAATTACATTGATATTTTTAGGTCTTGGGATCAAAACCCATTCATCATTCTTATTAAATTGATTTAGTTCTTCATACATAACATTAATCCAACATTCATCATTTAAGGACTCTTTAACATTTTTAGGCTTAATAAGTGAAATATAATACGTGAAAGCAAGTTGATTAATAAATTGCCAATGAAGTCACATTCCCTCACTTAGGTGTCGTATGATGTATTCTTTAGAGTAATTTAATTTAACTCTAGGCAAGAGCTTCTTACCTAGAGTGATGTCTTGTACTTCTTTAGTACTTAAATCAACATTTGTTTTGTGACTGTGTTCATTATCACTACTAACCTCTACCAAATATTTGCAACCCACAAGTTGCTCATTTGAACGTCTTCTATAACAATATTAATTGATTCTACCACCATAAGGGGTATGAAAGGTTGTAAGCTCTATAAGCTATACTTGCTTGTAACTATCATAATAAAATTCCTTCACCACTTTTTGAGTCAAATTTTTCTAGACACTATCTACCCTGTAGAATGTAGCATTCACTACCAAAATTGTGAAAATATTTGACATTAGATATATTTCCTTTTCAAAGTTAGTATGGGGTTTTATTCATTCGAGTCTTACATAGATCCTATTAAAATTATGGAAAATTGTGCTCACCACATCATCCCAAAATTACATGGCAATCCTTTTACTATGCATCATTGTCCTAGCAATTTATTAAATAACGTTACTTTTTTGTTTAACTACTTCATTTTGCTGTGGGGTTATAGGGGTAGAAAATTCATATTTAACTTATTCTTCATTACAAAAATTATCAAATCACAGTCCTAATAGAACATACTTATAACAAATTGTGATTTGGAAGCAAATCTCATAATCAAATTATATCAAATAACAAATGTGATTAGATATCATATCCCAAATGGAGCACATGCTGAACAAAATGAAATTCAAATCTAAATCATATAAAAATAAACAAAGCTGGAGTGAAAATAATATAAATCAAATCGGATTTGGCATAAATCACATATCTAAAGATACAAGATTAACCAAATTCCCATCCATGAGCATATCATGAATCTCAAATCGAAATCCCATACAAAATCATGCCAAAATACAAAGTATACACAGAAAATCAAAGATTTTGAAAAACTAATTTGATGAAGGATTACACATACTCTCGTTAGCTTTAAATTAATTTATCTGTAGTTTAGGCCAGTAGGTTAGATTATCTATGTACTCTATCTCCCATAAATGAGAAACTTACTCACTATATTTTGCCACCTATAATTTTGAGTGTAGTCCTTAAATTTATTGGATATATTCGAACGGCTGAATATATATATATAATTTATGTTATTTACATTACAATGGTTCTCAGTTTACAAACAATGGGATAGGTCCAGCTATGAACAAAGTTTCATTTCTGCTAGTAGAAAAGGGAGTCACACATCACAAATTTCTCTGTTGAATACAAAGCCTCCTCATTGAGAGAGGCACCATAAATTAAATATCCAAATTGAAACACATATTGAATTATAAAAATAGTGATCTCAACCCCGACACATGCATATGTATCCATACACATGCATATGTTCATGCTTATTTCCATACAAATATATTGATACAAAATATATACTTATTCAAATATTTATACAGATTTTCATCAAATCAATAGGACCCCCTAAATTCACAAGAACCAAACAAAAGTCCAAAATCAACCGACAAATATTATGTGCATGTTCATAGTAAATAAAATGGATGTGTAAAAATAACATGCATGCACCAAAACCTCCCAAACTATAAACAAACTTTATCAAATACGAAATCAAACAAAAGATAAGATTTTTAGATACTTGTATTGACTTTATACCAAACAGATTTGATAAATTGATACTTCAAGATACCCGAACGCCACCTTCTCTCTTCTCTTTCTCCCGCTCTCTCCTCTCTCCTCCTGCCCCACATGAATGGCCACACCCTAATTAGCCACGCCTTATATAGGCAAAATGACGCTCAAGCGTTACCTCAAGCACGGCTCGAGCACAAGCTCTTTGGATTTCGCACTTTAAGCACCGTGCTGCTGATCCGATTTCTATAAAAATCTCATAATATATAATTATTTCAAAGTACATTCAATTAATAAAAAATTACAATTAATATCAAAATAAATCAAATGGGGACCTAGATATTATAACTATTTCCTTCTTATAAAAATTTTGTCCTCAAAACCAAATGGTTTCTTTGTAACACTTTGACAAAAAAAATAATCTTATTCTTCAGTACTTGATTCTTCCAATCTAGAATCTAAACAAAAACCTCGATATAAAACAAATTTTTATCAATTTGCATTAGCTCAAATTCAATCACATGTGAAGAATTATATAAATATTTTCTCAAAACTGATGCATAGAATATATCATGACAATCTGTCAGACTTGGAGATAAAGATAATATATAGGCTACCTCTTCGATCGGATCCAAAATCTCAAAGGGTTTGAAGAACCTTGGCTTCAATTTACTCTTCACTCCAAACCTTAAAATTTCCTTCCTCGAAGACACCTTTAGAAACACATATTCACCCTCATCAAACCTCAAGTCAAATCTCCTCTTATTAGCATAACTTTTATGGCAACTTTGAGGCTCAATTAGTTGATCTCTAATGATCTTGATTTTCTCCGATATATCGTGAATGATATCGGGGTCCAATAATCTACAATCACTAACTTGTTTTCAATTAATAAGAGACCTACATCTCCAACCATACAAAGCCTTAAAAGAGGCCATCCCGATACTCGATTGATAATAATTATTATAAGTAAACTCGACAAGCGGTAAATAATTATCCCAATTACCTCTCATCTCCAGAACCGTTGCCCTCAACATATCCTCCATTATTTGAATAGTCCTTTTAGATTAGCCATTTATTTGTGGATAGAATATTGTACTAAATTTTAACTTAGTACCTAACTCCTTATGTAAGCTCTCCCAAAACTCCAACACAAACACCAGATCACGATCAGAAATAATTAAAACCGGAATACCATACAACCTCACAATTTCATTGATATATAGACGGGCCAACTTATCCATCGAATACACCATCGAATCAGCAAGAAATGAGCAGGCTTTGTTAATCTATCCACAATAACCAAAATAGCATTCAAATTCCTCGGCGTCCTAGAAAACCTCGAAACAAAGTCCATCACTATATGCTCCCACTTCCAACTGGGAATCGACAAAGGATGCAAAAATTATGGCGGCTTTCTATACTCCGCTTTTACCTACTGACATATAAACCTTACCACATAAGTTATAGTATCTCGCCTCATATTCCTCCACCAAATTTTTCTTCATGTCCTAATGTTCACTCCCAGATGAATCGTATTTCTTGATCTATAGGCCTCTTTCAAAATCTTCCCTATCAATTCTTCAATATTCGGCATACAAATCTAATCCCGAAAATAAAGAATCCCATCATCTCGAATCTAGAAATTTGCTTGCGACTTATTTTCCAAATGTCTGATATCTCCATCAAATACGGGTCATTCATTTGATTCTCCTTAATCTTCACCAAAATCACTAGATGCATATGAAGAAATGATAATATCATCCTCAACCCCTAAAAGTGTAACCGAATCATGCAACCTTTCATTCTATTCAACATCTCCCACTCTTTGATCATCAAATGAGTTACCAAACCTGAAGACTTCTGACTCAGCATACCGGTAACAACATTTGCTTTTCCTAACTGATATTGAATTTTATAGTCAAAATCTTTATGCAAATCCATCCACGTCCGCTACTGCATATTTAATTCCTTTTGAAAAAATAGATATTTCATACTCTTGTGATCTGAGTAAACCATAAATTTTTCTCTTTATAAATAGTATCTTCAAATTTTCAATACAAAAATTATAGCTACTAACTCCAAATTATGGGTGAGATAATTTTTCTTATGAACCTTCAATTGTCTGGACCCATAAGCCACCACCCGGACACACTACATCAAAACACAAGCCAAGCCTATCTTAGAAGTATCACAATACCCAACAAATCCACCCGATCCATTAGTGATCGACAATATTGATGCCGATGTCAATCTTCTCTTCAATTCCTAAGAACTCTCCTCATATTTGACAACCCAATTAAACACTATCAATCAAGTCAAAGGTACCGCAATCCTCAAAAAATTCTCAACAAACCACTGCAATACCCAATCAAACCCAAGAAACTTTGCACCTCAACAATATTCATTATCATCGCTTCCACCTTCTTCGGGTCCACGGAGATGCCAACCTTTGAAAAGATATAACTACAAAATGACACCTTCTCCAACTAAAATTCACACTTCTTTAATTTAACAAACAATCGTCTTTCTCTTAAAATTTGTAGCACTGTCCTCAAATAGACCTCATGCTCCTCAAAACTCCTCGAATAAATCAGAATATTATTAATGAAAACCACTACAAACTAATCCAGGTACGGATAAAAAGCCTAATTTATCAAATCTATAAATGATGCTGACACATTTATTAACCTAAAAGGCATCACAAAAAATACATAATGATCATATCTCGTCCAAAAGGCCGTATTGGACACATCTTACCACTTAATCCTTAACTGATGATACCCTAATAAAAAATCAATCTTGAAAAATACCCAAATTCCTTGTAATTAGTCAAACAAATCATCAATCCCTAGGAGGGGATAATTCTTCTTGATTGTAATTTCATTCAATTCCCTATAATCCACACCGCCTCATGGATCCATTCTTCTTTTTTGCAAACAACACAAGAGCACCCTACGGCGATACATTAGGCTGAATAAATCCTTTTATCAACGTATCCTATAACATCTACTTCAACTCTTTCAACTTGGATAGGGCTATTTTATATGGAACCCTCAAAATTGTTGTTGACCCTCACACCACATCGATAGAAAATTTAATCTTTCTATGGGGACGCAATCTAGGAAAATCCTTCGAGAATATATTCTCAAATTGATAAACAAATTGGAATATCCTCAATGGTCACAGAATGATTTCCAAATGTGGTCACATATACTAGATAAGGTTGGCATCCTTCTTGCATCAGATGGCTCACATGCAAAGCAAAATCAAACCCGAAGCTTTCACTCTAATTCTACCTTGAAACTTAAATGATTCATACTCTGAAATACAAAACAAAATAGATTTGTGGAAGCATTATACCGTAGTGTAATAACATGCCAATCAATCCATCTGTAGAATCACATCCAAATTCGGTATATCAAGCAAAATCAAATCGGCCAACAACTCATAGCTACTAACCCAAACCAGACATTAGGGATACATAATATCAGCCATTAACAATTTAGACATTGGGGTAGACACAATCAAAGCATTTTTTAAAAATTAGGGAGACACACATAAATTACACACAAATTTTTGGACCACAAATGAATGTGTAGCCTCATAATTAATCAAAATATGAGCCACGAAATTAAAAATTGGCAAAGTATCTTCCACCACTAACGGGTTTGCTTGGGCATCACAAACTATATCTGCATAGGCTCTACCTGAAGCCATTGGCCTCTTGTCCTGATGCTCATGCCTTGGGGATGGACAATCTTTTGCCTGGCGGCCCTCTGGCCACAATTAAAACATGCCCTACTTTAACGAAAGCAAACTCGCCCAGTATGATTTTTCCCACACAACTCACACACCGATCTCGTGAACTAGGGCTTGGGCGAATAAGACTTCACCCCCCAACAAACTTTCCTTTCTCCTCGCCTTTATACCTCAAATGGGAGGCCTCCACCCTGTGAGCTTTGACCTCTATGCTCCGACTTCTTCTGAAAGTACTTCTACCGAAGTTGCTCCTATTTAATCAATAGGGCCCAGTCAAGCACTTTACCATATGACCTCAAATGGAAGGGTACCAACTACTTCCTAATTAAATCATTCAGCCCAAGTAGAAATTTTCTAGCTTTTAAAGCCTCATCTCTAGTAATATGTGGAGTAAATTGAGACAACTTCATAAACCGCGTGTCATACTCGACAACTATCTTGCTCCCTTGCCACAATTGACTAAACTCATCTGCCTTAATATCCCGAATACTAGATGGAAAGAGTTTCTCCAAAATGCTTCATGAAAGACGTCTCAAGCTAACTCCTCGTTCTCTTGCCCCAAAATGCGCTACTAGGAGTCCCACCATTAGATGGCATCACCTTCCAATTTATATACAGCAAATTTAACCTTATCTTTCTCCGGGCAGTCACTGACCTCAAACACCCTTTCTACTTTTTGGAGTCAATTTTCTACCTTTATTAGATCAAACTCCCCAAATAACTCTTGAACATTCTCCTCTTTAGACCGGTCAAAGGGTGTCCTACCCTAGCCCTACTTAGCCATCCTCCTCCTAAAGGTCATATACTGATCCTACCATTAGATTGGCCTATCCATAACGTTGCTCATGTAACCTATTATAGCAAGATACTCATCCTCCCGATTGGAACCTGAGCCTCAAGCATCAGAATTATCCGCCATCAATAATACCTATCATACAAGAGATTCAAATAAATCATCTCCTCCAAAAGATCCAAATAGACCCAAAACATCTCCGATCAAACCTCTCTGATGTCACATCTGTCACGAACCTAGCTAAAATAGGTCTAATAATAATAATAATTCACAAAATTAAAATCTTAAATAAATACAATAATAAATTACAAATTTTAAAAATTCGCATGGGAAAAATCAAACATGCACAGGACCCAACTAATTATAACCCGCATTAGATCTCATTGGATATAAATCTGGATAACATATAAGCGACCTATTATCTCATTTCATAAGAGAAATATTTAAATAAAATAATAACTCATCTACATAATATATACAATCCAACTATTCTTAATACTCGGTCCAAAGGCCCTCAACTGGCCACATAATATCAGATCATGTCTAAACTCTTATAGGTATATCCAACCCACTAGTTTGAAAAGATGAAAATGAAGACGTGAGTGTAAAGTTCAGCAAGTATTAGCGTATACAAAATTAATACATATATATATACACGTATCTATAAACAAAAAGGGAGGGTCTAATTGTATAGTCAAATCATACCAAATAAATCAAAAGGGGCACAAATTATCACAATGAGTCGAGAAATCGAGGGCTCTAAAATCATCAAATTGAGGGGTCTGAAATCATCAGAAAACCTGAAGATAGTCTTGCACTCATATCACAATCCGTATTAAATCAATAGTTTCAACGGAACATACTTATAACAAATCGTGATCCTGAATCAAATATCATAATCAAATCGTATCTCATAATAAATGTGATCAGATATCATATCCCAAATGGAGCACGTGCTAAACCAAACAAAATTTGGATCCAAATTATGTACGAATAAATAAAGCCAGAACAACAATCATATAAATCAAATGAGTTCCGAGACAAATCACATATCCAAAGATACAAGACTAACCAAATTTTCATCCATAGGCAAATCATGAATGTCAAATCGAAATCCCATACCAAATCATGCCGAAATACAAAGCATGTAAGAAGAGCCAAATATTTTGAAAGACAAATTTGAGAAAGAATTACATATATTCCCAGTAGACTTAAACCAATCTATCTACAATTTAGGCTAGTGGATTAGGCCATCCATGTACTCTATCTCTCATAGATAAAAAACTTGCTCACTATATTTTGTCACTCATAATATTGGATGCAATCCTCAAATTTATTAAATATATTAGAATGTCCAAATATATA